>MQRK01250808.1:0-12292 GCA_001938485.1 Girardia tigrina
CGTTGCTATGTTAATCGGGTCGGTTGCCATGGTAACCACGATAACCCATATCGTTGCCATGGCTACGGCCAGGGGGGGGGGTAAGTGAGGGAGAATGCCCATTTTTACACTACTAAAAATAATAGTAATAATAGAATTAATTTGATTTTTTAATTTAATTTTATAATATTTTATAAAAACAAATATTTAATTTTTATTTGTAATTTATAAGAGATTATGAGAAACGGAACAAATAATTCAGAAATAACTATATGCTTCTTGTTGTGAGTATTATTTAAGTTGATACAGGCTGACACTTACGACTGCGTTTTTATGATATTGATTTTTTTTCATGAAGAAAAGGTTTAGCTCAAAAGTTGTTTGATTATAAGTTTTTTGAAGATGTATGTTGTAAACCCGCATTAATAATTATAATAATTAAAAAAGAATGGATTTAAAAAAAATCAATTAAAAATAATTTTCCAAGCAATTGAAGAAGTTAAAAAGAAAATTAATTATTTTGTCTGTGACAACTCCAGTCTACGATAATTTACTGTCTTCCGTTCAATCATAATCAAAGTCGTTCATTGAATATATTTCTCTCCTGGTCGAAATTATTTTATCCATTAATTAGAACAATCGATTCCGATACCGAATTACTCGTGGAATACTGAACTCTCGCAATTTGATCCTGATAATTTCTAACCAGCTACTATTAACAATTGATCTTAATTGCGTTTTTTCTAGTCTACATGGTTTTGCAATAACCGTCTTGTAATTACCAAGTGTGTTGATTTAAAAGTAATTAAGTTTTATTTGTTAACATTTCATTCATATCACCTCATATTTTTTTATCCCATTTTCTGTGATTATAATCTGTAATATCTTTCTTTCTCAATCATCTATAATCATATTTATGTTTTAACTATTATTATGTTACTCGGTTGATCAGTTTTCATTATTATATCTTACACATGTGTTGTATCTCAGCAGAGGGTTTTCGTAAATCATAATCAGATTCTGATAATTTTGGTTCGAATGACTGTTCGGACAATGATTCCGTTTCATCCCTCAATTTTTGCAGCCAATTAAAACTTGTAAAGACTTCGTTTTCCTTGAAGCTTAAATGATATTCTTTCATATTCGATTGATTGATTGGGTGTTGAGAATCAATTGGATTTGGAATCGGATCGAATTGAATTAGAAAAAAATCTTCACCGGTTAAGACTTCTGGTTGTATCGCGCCGCTACTGGATCGAGTTAGATCGTCACTGATTTTAGTTTCATTATCAACTGGAATCACATCTATCACACGAATATAGTGTGGAGAACTGTTGGCGAGTTTCTTGGCACTGAATATCACAATTGCATAATTTCTCCGTCTGCGAATCAAAGCGACAATTTGAAACAAGCTCTTCCACAATTTTGTCGCCAAATATTGTTCGATTGCAGACTTCAAATCGCATATTGTGCTCGTTTCCAATAGAAATTCGTTGATCGTTCTCCGACGCAGTTTATCGATTTGATTTGATTGAGATTTGATTCGGTTGTCAGGAATGATCGATGATTTCATTCGAGTTATTTCTCGATAATTTCCGATCGGATTTATCGGAACTTGATTCAACGATTCACTGTCTGAGTCGACAATAAATTTACTTAATTTTCAATCGATTTTCTTGACCAAATGACAGTCTTTAATATCGAAATGTGCGATTACCGTTGGAGAGTTACTTTCGATCTTCTCGATTTGGTCGATTACTGGATCGGCTCTACTCAATTTCAAAATGAATATTCGTATGCCCATATCGATTTTGTTGCTGAAATCTATGATTTTTTGAGCCTGATTGTGCGTGTCATCATTAGAAACAGATTGAAATGGTCTTTTATTATCTCTCCGTTTACTGGAATTATTATTTTTATTATCGTCACTTTTAAAATTAATAATATTTTTCATTCTAATCGGTCGACTTATGATGTCGTTATCGTGACTGAAGTACGCTTGTAAAGAGTCTCGTTTGAATACTCGGCTCAAAACAGTCGAGTTAAAATCGTCGTGTTTCGCCTCAATATTCACATCGGGATTAAACTTTAAGACACTTTTTTTGCGATCAAAGCTTTCAATTTGCCTACACGCTTTTTACGAAACAAAAACTGCCTGTTTAAATTACTCACATCAATTGTGTCTAAATCGAGCACACTTATGTTTTTGAAGTGCCACATTACAAGATTTTTTAGCAATTCATTTCCGATACCGCCCGCTCCAACGATCAAAACATTACTTCTTTCAACAGCATTCATTCTTTCAAATGGATATATATATATGGATATATATATATATATATATATATTCTTTGAAATTAAATCGAGGAAAAACAAAAATTGTTTATTTCTATTTTAATCAACACTATTTTTCATTACAGAAAATTCGCCCATTGAATTATTTAAAAAATTGAAAAATTGTGACAATAGTCACGTACATAATTATAATTATTTTATGCATTAAAACAATTTTTTTAATTTACAATTTTCAAATTTAATAAATAAAAAAACCGATCTTGATACAATAACAATCAAGTCACAAAAAATATTCGCATCGATAAATAGTTCTTTTTTACATAACATTTTCAAATTATTGTCAATAATTGCTTTTCCGATTCTTGTACGAATTTATCGAATCGTTGAATATCCGGTTTGAACAAACCCAATGTCAATTCAATTTTTTTATTTGAAAATCTTTTAGTGAATTAAATTTGAAATATAATCGTTTTAAAAAACGAATCATAATGAAATCAATTTGTTTAAATTTAAATAACCATGGAAACGCTCGTAAACGCTTCAAATCGATTAAAATTTGCGTTTATTAGCATTTACGATTGGAAAACGAAAAAGATCAAATTGGCGATTAAAGTGAATAAACTCATAAAGCGGCAATCATCACAAAACCATATGAACCTGATGATCTGACATATAATTATTTGTATATATTTAATTATATATATTTAATTTAATTATTTAATTAAAATTTAATTTAATTATTTAATAATTATTTTAATTTACTTTAATTAATTATTTTAATTTAATTATTTAAAATATTTATTTAACTTTTATTTTTTTAATGGGTCCAAAAAGGTTAAATAGAATCGCAACGCGACCAAATCCCCCCTCCTTAAACCAACCAGGCTTCAACTTATCAAGAATCAACAGTTTATTACTATTTTCACAATTATACCGTGAACAATTCCCTTTTCTTTGAATAAACCCAACTTCAACTTTCCAAAGAATTACTAAATTTAACTTCAGTTTTAAAAAACAGCTTATAGATTATTTACATTTTTTATTCACCACTTAAAGCCATTTTTTTAATTTACTGCTTTTTCTTTCGTTTTTTCCAGGTGTCAGTTGTTTGGATAACTCTATCCTTTTTCTTTCTTCTCTTCCAATTTTCTATTCTTCGAAACACTAGATCACCTTTCTTTCTCATTTTCCAATTTTTTAAGCCACTTACAATTGACTTTGAGTGCTCTAAGTCATTTGATGGAGTGACAAATTTTACGACATCGACCCATTGGTTTATCCAATTGATTTCTAACTCATTTAGGTTATATCCTCTTTCAATTAAATTCCTTGGATGATCTTTTACTTTCAAACTGCCCGGGTTTTTCGTACAAACGATCATATTACTCTTTAAACTAATAGATTCTTCTTTTTGTTTAATGAATTTAATTTTCATTTTGAAACGTTTCAATTGAGGCTCACATTGAAAATTTAAAGTCATAAACTTTTCGGAAAATTGAGGATTTTTTCTCCTTTTCATTTGATTCACAACCAACTCGCATATATTATTACACATTATTTCTTTTTGAAAATTCTTAATAGAATTTTGTTCTTCTTTCAATATATCGTCTGCCATTACCTCTTTAGACAAGATCATTCATCCTTTTCCAGATAAGATGTTTTTATTTTCATCTATCTGGTTTTTGAAATATTTCATTATCTCACTTTTTACCATTTTTTCGCTTTTATTTTCACCGTAAGGGATTATCTTTTGACTAAGTTTCTTTTCTTCCGAGGTTTTTTTCAAACGAAATATGGAAATTTCAATTAAATTTCTCAAAATTTTGACTATCATTTCTCATTGCAAAATTTTTATCATGTTTTAATTTCACTTTTTTATTTTTCATATTTTTGATTTTTATTTTCTTTTACTTTTAGAGCTGCTCTGCAAGTTTCTAATTTTTGTGTCAATTCTCCAATTTTAATTTGATGCTGTGAATTTTCTTCTTCTGGCATTTTAATTTCCTTTTCTTTTTCGCCAACTTTATGTTCTAATTCCTCATAGTTTAAATTAATACTTTTTACTACACTTTCCTTTGAATCAATAATTATTCGAGTTTCATTCATTGCCAGTTGCATTGCTTGCAACTTAGACAATGTTTCCAAATTAATATCTTTATTTTTCTGGACGTTTTCTAGATCTTTAATTTCTTGATCATTGGAATTCTTCTGTTCAATGAACCATGAATTCTCATCAATAATTACTCGATTATTTTCACATTCAAGTTTATTCCTTTTGATCGGTACTGCATCCATCAATCTTACGTTCAGCAGTTTTTCATCAATTTTATGAATCTTTCCCAGTTGATCAATACAACTCTCTTTGAAGGCTTCTTCTAAATTTACTTCGTCTTTTGTCACTCTTTCTTTTTGTTGAAATATGCATCTTGGAGCTGCTTCAAGTTCCGCTAACTGTTTATGCAATTTCAACTTGTTTTCTGTGAGTCCTTGAGATAAATATTCTGATGTAGCAACACCGATTTCTTTCTTTTCATTTTTATGTTCTTTTGATTCGGTAATAAATTCATCATTCACATTTTAAACCTTTTTCAACTCATCAAGAACTTCCATAGATTCTTCGATATGCTGATCTCTTTCTGGCGTATTCAAAATTATTTGTTTCTCAACATGTTTGTATTTACAAAGTGTGCCATTTCGACAATATCCATTATTGAAGTAATGACATTCTTTGTTATTTTTACACCTATTTCATTTATTTGTCTATTGTTATTATTATTATTTTATAGATTTGTGAAGAATGACTTCTGTATTTCAGATTTTTTATTATAAATAATTCTTCCACCAGATTCCGTAGCATTTCTCCTTAATTAGATATCTCGTTCGATCCATTTTCTGAGATTGATGATTCCTTTATCTAACTGTCTGTCCATTCTGTATCGATCGAATTCCAGAAACATCCAATTTTTTCATCAAATTGTAATATAAGCTGCTGGGCCCTAATTCATACTCTTTATTTAGGCTCTTCATTCGAACCTCAAAGCTCTCGAGTAATAGGACGAATCGTCCGAGATCATTGAAATTCGATGAGTCGACTGGTTTCGCATTAAACACTTCTTGGAGCGCCACTGAGTAGCTCTTTTCTGCTCCACCATATCTTCGCTCTAACTTGTCCCAACTGGCGGTGTATGCTTCATCGCTATAGCCGAGGTCTCGAACCAGCAAGGCAGCTTCATCTTTACATATTTTCTTAGGTATAGCAACTTTTCTTTGTCAGGAATATCAATGTCTCCGACACAGGCTTGATAGATAGGCTTCCATCCTTCGTACTCCTTTTCAATACCTCCGAAAACAGGTAATTGCAATCTTTCAATTTTCTTTAATTCAACACGCGGTCTTTTCTGTTCAACTTTTAGATTTGGATTGACTTGGCTTTTTCTCCGTTTCATGTAGACCTTTGTGATTTCGCTATCTCTATCTCCGAGTTCGGCCAACTCATAGTTTAATTTATCCACCATATCTTCATCTTCTGTCAATTCGATGACTTTCTCCAGTTGATTGATAATTTCTTCATATTTCACATCATATTCTTTCTTGGCTTTTGAAAAATCTTCTTCCACGTCCTCATCAAACAGCTTTTTGGCGAGCATTGTTAATCTGATCTTTTTTCCTCTCTTCTCTTTCATCCATATCTTCCGTTCATCTGTTTCGAATTTTGATTCGTCCATACCTCCCTTCAATCGCATAACTAAATGAAGAGTAGAATCTTTCTGGATATTGTAGTCAGAGAGTGTTCTTCCGTCTTCAAGTTGTTTACCAGCGACAATGATTTTCTGATGATTCAGTGGGATGCCATCATTCTCCTGTATTTTGACTTTTACATCCTCAATGGTTGCACTTGAAACCTCTTCAATGATGATTGTCTTCCAGCTAAAAACCCGAACAAAAATTGAAATTTTATACTGTATTTATTATGTTCTTCTTGGGCTTCGGGAAGGCAATCCTCAATATTTTTTAAGTTAGAGACGCTTGAGAAAGTGGGATAAGGTAACGCTGCGACCCCGAAAACCGATTCCCTTAACCCCAACATATTTAAATTTAAATGATTCTTAAAAAAATCAAATAATATTTAATTAATTTATTGAAATATAAATAAATATAATATGAAATCATACATATGGCTGTGATGATTTTCTGGACGCGTGGTTGCTCTTGACTGAGCAACCACGCTCAGCTTCCAAATTGTTGTATCTCAGCAGAGGGTTTTCGTAAATCATAATAAGATTCTGATAATTTTGGTTCGAATGACTGTTCGGACGATGATTCCGTTTCATCCCTCAATTTTTGCAGCCAATTAAAACTTGTAAAGACTTCGTTTTCCTTGAAGCTTAAATGATATTCTTTCATATTCAATTGATATATAACCCTAACCTATATTTGGAATATTGCAAGTTAATAAATCCAAGATAGGACCGATCTTTGATTTTAGTAAATTAAACAATTATGTAGACGTGTACAGTGGCTCAGCAAATATATGTTTGGAAAAACTTCGTACCTGGCGGTGAAAAGGATCAAGATTTTCTATGCTTGATTCATCAGAGGCGTATATGCAGATTCGCGTTCACAAGGGAATGTGGCGTTATCAATCATGTATTAATGGCAAAAAGTACGCTCTAACCAGGATGGGCTTTGGTTTAAATATCGCTCCGACCATTATGACTGAAATTGTCAAATGGATTTTAAATTCTGATCCCAGATTACGTGAAAACACCGACTCGTACATCGATGACATTTACGTTGACGAAACTACAATCACAGTTGACGAAGTTCGAGAAATTTAGTCTTAAATGCAAAACCCCAGAAAATTTCTCAATGGATAAAGAGGTGCGAGTGTTGGGAGTTAAAGAAAAGAATTAAAAAGAAAGAAAGTCTTTAAAGATAAGAATTCGGTGAGATGAATGAGAGAAAATCATTTCAAGGACGAAATAGTTACCGAATCAATATCGCGTCGAAAGTTATATTTACTGTATGGCCAATTAGTAGGAATCCACTCTGTTGCTGGTTGGCTACATCCATCATGCTCCTTCAAGAAAAGGCTCAGTGAAGGAAAATGGTATGAGAAAAAAGATGTCGAATTATTCGAGAAAATCAAATTTCTTTTGAAAAAAGTTAAGGAGGAAGATCCTTGTATAGTAATATGGAGTATTGATGATTGTAAGGACGGCATCATTTGGTGTGATCCCAGTTCGATAGTCATTGGGGGAGTATTGGAAGTTAGAGGAAATATGATAAAAGATGCATCGTGGTTTAGAAAAACTGACGATTCTAGGAACATAAACGTAGAAGAACTAAAAGCAGTTGTAAAGGGTCTAAATTTGTGTATTAAATGGGGACTAATGTTGTAGTAAAATCAGATAACAAATCAGTTGTTTCTTGGATAACTGAGGCACTATCAGAGCAAAATAAATTACACATGAAAACCTCTTCCGAGCTTTTGATAAAGCGCCGATTGTCAATGATTAAGGAGTTGTGTCAGGAATACGAAATAATTTTGGAAATTGAGTTTGTTAATAGTGAAGACAACAAGGCTGATGAACTGACAAGAATACCCAAACAATTAAAACGAAGCATTTGTCTTTTGTTTGTAACAGATGACCTATTCAAACTACATGACAGATGTCATTTAGGTGCAAAGATAATGCGATATCTGTGCGATAAGTTGGAAATAAATGTGCCAAATGCGGATATAAAGGATTTGATCTCGAAGTGTCAAAGTTGCCAATCTATTTTTCCGACTCCAATAAAATGGGAAACTGGCAAATTAGCTGTCAATGAAAACTGGACAAGACTTGCAGCAGATGTCACAAAAGTTGATCAACAAAAATTCTTAAGTATCATTAATTGTGGACCCTCTCGATTTGCTGTTTGTAAACTAAGCAAGGCTGGGATGTCAAGTCGATTGTTACAGAGTTTTCAAATTTGTTCTGCGAGCGTGGATCCCCGAAGGAGTTGATTATTGACAATAATACGACATTTCATTCAGCTGAATTTAGTAAATTGATGGAGAAGTGGAATATACATGTCTTATACTGCGCTATTAATCAACCAAATTGCAACGGAATAATAGAGAAATCATAAGACAATCAAGAGAATCGCATATAGATCGAATATCAGTATCATGGAAGCCTTATTGTGGTATAATAATACACCGTCCGATGGAAAGGAGACACCTAGTTCAGCACTTTACAAGTACGTTCCAGTCGGTTTGGAGATAATGGTAAGAATTGAAAAGGAGCCGGTTTACGATAAGGTAAAGACAGACTTCGTAGAGCAACAGTTAGTCTGAGTAAAGCCTGAAAATAGTATGCCAATTACAAAGCAATGGACAAGAGGCGTTGTAGTTAGGAAATTGGATCAAAGAAAGTGCTTAATAAATTGTGATGGTTTGTGCGGTCCACAGCATATAGCAGATATTCGACCAAGACAACCAGACCTGCCGTGAAACTCTTACTCGGATTACATGTTGGAAAATAACAACAAATCAGCTTCGAGTATTACGCAAAGTGAATCGGGAATCAGCAACAGACCCCAAAGAGAAAGACGAAAACCGAATTATTTGAATGAATATGTAGTGGATATAGATTCTTGTAACGAAGAACCTGGGGGAGTTACATGTTGAATTTGTTTATTAAATGAAATATTTAACATGAAAAACTATGATAATTATTTGTTTAAATAATATCTATTAAAAAGTTTTTTTGAAAAATAAATTTTATAGATTTGTTATTCGTTGTTGCATATTTATTAGTATGATTTAATTATTAATGCATTTAAACTTTGATATTGATGTATTAATATTAAAACCACAAATTTAAAATCTTCCATGTAAATTGTTTCCTCAAAACATTTTGATTGAAACCAACTTAATATATTTTTGATTTTGATTTTTGTTTTTCTTTTTGCAAGAAATTTTAAAAATATTTTTGAATATGAATACTTAAAAACTAAATAATAACTAGTAAATCAAAAAATTAAATTTTTATATCCATTCTTTATGCAGACAGAACTCTACTTTGCCAACAAAGTTTTTAAAATTTAAAAAACTTTAATTAAAAAACACATTAAAATTAATATAAACAACTTATAATTCATAAGTTGCAATTAATATTGATCGGGAACTCCAAATTATCCGTTTTTCCAATTTTTGAATCTTAAAAAGTTTTTTTCGATCAAATTTTTACATAATCATTTATTGTCATTGAGAATGAGTAAGTGTGCAAAGTTTAAAGAAAATCGATTGAGTAAAAGCCTTCAAAAACAGGTTTCTAATTTCCATGGATATATATACCTATATAGAAAGTAAGCTAATAAAAAGAAAGGAAAAAAGTTACTATATATGTATTTTTTAACAGTTTTATACTTATAATAAAAATATACTTATAAAAATAAAAGAAAAAATTTCAAATGTTTGAAAGCAAATTTATGTAATTAATGTTTTTGTTACCTTTTATATAATTACCACAGAGAAATATATTCAATCTTGTAAATCCTAATCTCAAAATATATTTTTTTATTGTTAGTTAAGACTTCCAAATAGAAACAATTACAGTTTTAAATGGATATTCAAGTATTTTTTACAAAATTTTATCGATTAATAAGAAACGGAATGTACAATTTCTCAATTCGACTTTTTAACTTATTTTTATTTATTTATACAAACTATTTTTTAATTTTCCCCGATCACCCACTTGATTGGTCAACCAATCAGAGTGAACCATTTCATATTTTCATTTTCTTTTGGTCTATTATTTCAGGAATAATGTGAAAGATCAACATGTTAGAAGACAGATTTGTAAACTAAATTTGATTTCCAAAATCTGGTAATACAAATAAACGGAGTAAAAAAGATTCTGTTTTCGAACCGGTACTATTACAAATTAAGAAAATTCTAATTTTTATTAATCACATCGTAAACAATTATTATTATATTAGAAATTAAACAAATTAATTTTAATTTTGTAATACAGTGGAATCTCTCTATAAAGAAATTCAAGGGACCTTCAAAATTATTTCGTTATAGACAGATTTCGTTATAAAGAAATTTAATAAATTTTATGACTCAGAATACTAAATTTGATCAAAAATGTAAAAATTAAAATGTAATTCCAACTAACGAGGTTCTTTATTTAGGATATGACTTTTATTAATCGCATTAGATAGGATCCAAAAACTTCTGATACATTCTTTATATTGAAATATATCAATTTAAAAGTTGCTCTTCTTCTTCGCGTATGTAGTCGGTTATCAACATTTTTACCTTTGGTTGTTCATTATTTGTCCAATCCTCTGCTGCTCAATAACAAGAATGATCACCATATTGAAATACTACACAGAGCATCTGTAATTAAAACTGGATGCTGTGGTAATTGTACTTCTTCATTTTTGCTATTATCTAATTTCAAATGTTTGAAAGCAAATTTATGTAATTAATGTTTTTGTTATCTTTTTATATAATTACCACAGAGAAATATATTCAATCTTGTAAATCATAATCTCAAAATATATTAAAAAAAGACTATTATCGCGAATTGCTTAAAGGATATCTTCATCTGCTACAATTTCTTCGAATGTAGCTTCGTCATTGATAGCCAAATAATTTTCTGGAGAAATCTGAATAGAAATGCAAGATTTTTCGCTAAAGTTAGATTGAATGTTGGAAAAGACATTGAGATATTTCTTCTAACTATTTTCATTTATTTGAATACTTGATTTAATAGAGTTCTTTTTCATAAAGCCAGCATGACAAAAACAACCTTAGATTGTTTCAGGTGTCACTTTTAACCAGGTTTTGGTTTAAAAATTTTGAAACTTTTCATTAAAAAAGTGTTAAGAATATATTATAAAATTTATATTTTGTTTTAATTAATAAAATTTTATGTACAAATAAAATCTCTCTTTATAAATTGTAAAAAAATATTTATAAATTGGAAATATTTATAAAAATAAAATATAAATAAATACTAAAAATATATTAAATAGAAAGAAAAAGAAAGTAGATTGATTTTAAAGAATTTGTATATTATTTTATAAAATTAATTAAAAAATACAGATATTAATTAGATTTTAAAGTACAGTTGAAAGACTTAAAAGAGGGAGATCATTAATTACTTTTAAGATAATTATTATTTACCGGATTTGATCTGATCGAGGTAATTTAGTAGATCAAAATAAAAAATTATAATTAATTGTTGCTGAGATTACCGGATTTGATCTGATCGGGGCAATTTAGTCGATTCGAATAAAAAATTATGATTAATTGCTCCTGATATTGGTCAACTCCAAATAATATAAAAAAGCGATTGAAAAATTGTAAAATGAGAAGAGTAACAAACAAAAATAAAGCTGATTCGAAAGTAATCAGACATATAAAGGTTAAACCAAAAATTATGATTTATAAAAAAAACTATATTAGTTATGTATTTTGGAGAATATAATATAGTGAAAGATTATATTTTTATTATAGTTGTTACTAGGTAGTAGAAAATCAACTCCTATGTAATATAAAATCATGGGGTAATCTCGATCTCAGGATACATACATATTTTTTCTCCAGTGTACATTTGCTTATAGATATATATAATTATTTCATTTATAAGATTTAAATCTTATTTTGTTTATTAAATCAATATGAACTCAACAAAAGAACATACTCTTACGAAGGGATTTATTTTTGCTTATTTAAGATAGATTAAAAAAATTAAAAAATTTCGTTATAAACAAGTTCGTTATAAAGAGATTCCACTGTATTTTACACATCCTATATTTTAAGACATATTTAGCTAAAAGTTTTTTTAATAATAGTTACCCTTACTGCAAACTAATTCTTATTAATTAACAGATGTTTTAACTATTTTTACAAGCTTTTATTACGTTTCATTTGTTTGTTTGTTTGTTTGTCTGTATGGATCAAATCTTGCGATCGAAATTTCACCCACTTCCCGTTGTGCTGGTGACTTGAAAT
>MQRK01250808.1:12378-22816 GCA_001938485.1 Girardia tigrina
AAAAAAACCACTTACGATTATCTACAAATTTATACACTGTATTACATAGCAATCTTTTTGTTTATTTTCATGAATAAAATTCAAACTCTACCAAATTACCAAATCATAATAATTATTATCATTACAAGCTTTTATTACGTTTCATTTGTTTGTCTGTCTGGATGCATCAAATCTTGCGATCGAAAATTCATCCACTTCCCATTCACCTAGCGACATGAAACTTTCAGGATGGATGTATTCTAAGTGACAATACACTTTTTCACTGTCATTGCTCATCTACCGCCTTTAGTTTGGCCGCAAAAAAGTAATTAAAGTGTCGTTCTCATGTTTTCCTTAGTAGTAGGCTTTGAAATTTGCTACATCTAAATGCAAATAGAAAGTGGGTTTTCGCCTAGTAGGCTTTGATAATTCAGTCAAAAAATGTGGGAAGTGGGTGAAATAAATACAGAACCGCAAATATATGACAAATTATAAAAGCTTGTACACCAAAAATTTTTTTGGTATGATATTATTTTTAAAAAAATTGGCAGTTCAAGGGTTAACAACATACAAGTTACAGAATAAATAATAACAAAGTTTCGTGAAGACGAATATAAATTTGTCAGAATGGCCTCCTACTTATCAGTAATTTTTAAATTTCTGATAAATTAATAATTTAAGTGATGAGTCAATATGTTATCAAATTATGATTAAAAACAACTACACAAAATAAGTTAACATCATTTTTATAATCTTCAATGATCATGACTTTATTTACAAATATTTACTTTAAAAATCAATAAATACAAAACATTATTTTTTTCTGATTTGATTATTGGACTTTTACAAGTGAAAAGTAATAATTTTAAGAGAAATATAAGAAAAAATTAATATTTCATGAAAATAAATATTACTTGTATTGTATTTCAAATCTGAAACAAAATTAAAGCTATTCGAAAAACAATAATATTAAGAGAAATAAAATGTTTAAAAATAATGGACTATAATTCTCAAAGTTAAAAAGTTATCAGGAAAAAATTTTTTAAAACCTCTTTTTCTGAGTGCTTAAATAGTAAAAAATATGTCATAATAAAAAAATAATAAATTTTTTAAAAAGTTAGTTTTTTGTTTGAAAGCTGCAAAAGAAAGGTATTTAGTTTTCTTATATGGCAGTGTCGAGAGAAAACTAGTTGAAGTTCTATATTTTTATTTAAATAACTGTAACTTCTACTATGTTCATTTTTATTGCAATTATCTAGGGGCAAATCACGAATGCTTTTAACCTTAATGACGTGACATATCAATAATTGTGATTATTTTAAAATACTTTGTATGAGGGGTTAGTTAAAATTTTCTATTTCGTCAAATAGTTTATTATTTTTTTTTAATTTGAAAATTTAAAAAAAGTAAATTAAAAAATTAAAATGTAAAGTAAAATATCATAAAAAGTAAATACTTATTTAAAATATGCTTGCAGTCATAAAAATTGATACATTTTAATACAAGTTATGAAATAAATTTAAATAAATTTTAAAATAGATAATTAACGGATTAATATTTTAAAAAAATAATTTTTTAATAAAAGGTATATAGTAAATTTAAATTAATTAGTTTTTATGATAGAGTTTTTTTAAAAATGTAAGAATTATTTTACAGTTTAAATTTCGTAAAATTTTCTTACAAAATATAAAAATTATTTTAAAGTTTAAAATTTAGCAAATTTTCAAAATTTAATCGAAAAAAATTAATAGGTTAATTTTGGGGCGAAATAATTGAAATAACAAGAAATTTCTTTAAATACGTGAATTGTAGATATTAATAAATTTTGTGGTGTTAAATTATGACTTCTGAATTTGATAATAATGAAAGTGGCATAAACGCAACTTACACTTTGGAAAACATATTTTACTAATTTCTTCTTAGTATTGCTTAAGTTTGACATGAATGACGGTACAAATTATAAATAGAACATTTCGTACATATCAAGGTAAAATGTTGACAGGAAGAGCTATTGCTTTTGAGAAGATAAAGGGGAAGATATAAAAATTAAATATGCTAGTTTTTAATTGTATGTTTATTTTCATTTAAAATGTATTAAATTTTATAGTGACCGGACAATTTGACATATTTTATTTCGACACATATTTTAAAAATTCGAAACATTTTTTTAATTCGACACATAAATGAAATGAGATATTTTCATTGTAAATAGGCTATTTTTATTTATTAGACGGAAGTTCTTAGACGGTATTTATTTAAAAATGTCAAGTTAGGATTCTTGAGTATGGATAATTTGAGTATGGATATTTGAGTTGGAAAATATAACAATGAGGTAATTATGGCATTGAAAGTAAAGACTATTAGAATCACTAACAGTAAATTAAAAATCTTTCTCGATATTGTACTTTTCAAACATCATGATTAATAATTGTTAATATGATAGACTGCTCGATGTACATTACAAGATTTTATTTTTATTATTTTTATTAAAAGAATTTTCTTTAAAATTTTTATACATAAATGTATAAACATTGAAAATACATGTTCTTATTTTGAAAGAACTATATGATCGAAAAAAACGGTCAAATAATGGATAATATAAATTTGCAGATAACAAAATAATGAATAGTAAAAATAACATACAAAACAGTTTAATTAAGCCATATTTTCAGAACTTTGTAAAATTGTAAATTTTAAAGATATGTTAAGTAAAATAAATATCACAATAAATAATTACAATTACTCTTCATAAATTAACGTGAAGTAATTAACTTGTATTTTGGTTTTAGTAGAGTTCTACACATACAGAATTTCAATTTATAATTAAAAATGAGAATAATAAATAAGTAATAATAAATAAATAAATAAGCAAGTAATAATAAAGATTATTGGTTTTTAAGAAAATTGGTTTTGTGTCGCTGATCTTCCAAGTAAGGGTGAATAAAGCGATCCAAGATGTTATAATCAGGGGAACATGGTGATTGACGGAGTAAGGTAGCATTCTTGTTTGCGAGAAACATGGACGTCACTTTGGAAACATGAGGCCTCGCGTTGTCTAGCTCGAAAATCATGTTTCTCCAGTTGAGTGGGAACACATGTCGACTAAAATTCTTCTCCATATTAACAAGAACAGTGACATAACGCTTGCTATTCATGCTTTCTCTCTCCTGCAGCAGTTCACAATGATATTTTCCAGGGAAGGACACTGCTATGACACATGATTTTTCTGTAAAACTGGCTACGCTTCACGACATGAATAGGTTCACTGTGATCATCATCATGGGAGACCCAGAAACGGTTGCTTCTTTTCTTGCCAACAGTTCTCATGTAAAACCACTTCTCATCCACCATCACAATATGTTCATGTTGGTGTTTGCTTTTCAAAATTTTCAACTATTCTTTTGCAGCAGTGACACGATTAACCTTTTGATCATTTGACAATGCATGAGGAACACACTTACAGGCAACAGACCGAAAACCCAAATGGTCACTCACAATATGCTGAATGGTTCCATGGCTGAGGGATGTCTCATCTTCAATTTCATCAATGGTCACTGCACCATTGGCGTTAATAATTCCAGAGACCAACAGAATGTTTTCAGGGGTTGTTTTTGTTGATTTTCTCCCGCAGTTTTCCCAGCAAAAGAAGTCTTGCCATTGTCAAATTCAGTTATTCACCGATACACTGTAGATTCTCCAACACTGTCAGCACCATGAACAGAGATAATTTCCTGATAAATTTCACTTCCCGTTATGCCGAGTGAATAACGGGAGAAGGTATAGAAACGAAGATTTTTTAGATTTTCCGCCATCATACAGACAAATAAATCAACCAATATTCAAACAAGTATTCAATAAATATTTTCTGTCAATATTTTTTAACTATTACATATTTTTACTCTTTATATGTTACTATATACTGCGCAAGTAATTTCCACCTTTACAGATCACAAACATAGAAATATAACACCATTCACACTCTTTCTGGTATGAACCAATAAATGATGATAAATTAGAAAATTTTGAATCCATGATAAGTATGCGAATGTATTGATTTCAATACTATTTTGATTTTACAATACAATGTGGGCGGTTTTAATTGCATAATCCTGAAAATCAATATTATAACATTTCCCTGGTGAATGTGTTATAAAAATGATTAAGTCGATGTGTCTACTAGCAATATACTCACACATTAATCATACAATTCAATTGTAAAGGGTGCCAAAATGACATCATCATTCTATTTTAAGTTTTTTTCTAAGAATTCCAAGAATTGTCATTATCATGGATTTGACTGCTATAGAGCGTACGCAGATAGTGACTTTGGCTACCCATACTTCCCAAACACAAGTGGAAATTGCTGAAAATGTGGGCTGCTCCCAATCTGCAGTTGATGTAATAACTACAATAATAATTATGTTTCTTGATTTTAGATATAATTAAAAACATATATGTCGACGAGTAGAGATTTTAAGTTATCAGCTGATTCTTTTTGCTCTGTGTGTGACATTATATTGATCTGAAACAAGTGAAAGGTACGATTTCCAAAGGTACTAAATATTCCGAAGCATACAAGCGATACTTTGGGATGTCTATTGGGGATCTGGATAAATTATGGGTTCCGCATCTTATCTTTGGTTGCTACAAGTAAACGTTGAAAGGATGGCTGCTCGGTGATAGTAAATGCTTGAAATCATCTGCTTCTCGAATTTTGAGAGCCTAAAAATCACTTAAATGACTGCTTCTTCTGTATGAATGATATATCAGGTTACAAAAACCACAAGATAAACAGAAGTTGAATTATCTTGATATACAGTAATTCCAAAAATTGGCCAATTTCCCATTGTGCCCACTTTTAGAAACAATATTTAAAAATCAATGGAAACCCTCTAAATTTGGCCAAATTCTGCTTTTGGCCAAAAATTTAAGAGTTGAAAGCAAATATTCAATATCCTATGGAGGAAGATGATTTTTTATACGAAAATTGAAAGTACAGTCAAACCCAATTACAATCACCTCAGTTATAATTATTGCCTGGTTTTAGTCATAATCCAAAAATATTTGGTGACCCACTTATTATAATTTTTTTTCGTTTTTTGTACATTTGCAATCATACTGAGTTTGAGGTGGTTTTTGACATAAAATATTTTTTTAGAATTTTTCATAACCTCGAGGTTCTAAAAATATTGAAGTGAAGTACTTGTGATGCTATATACCGAATGATGATATTAATCACTTTCACACCAACGTATATGCATCTTTTATTTTTTAAAAATAGGAAAAAATGAAATTCATCGCAAATTTTTTAAAAAAAATATATAACAAAATTACTCTAAAAATATTTGTGAGAATATAAATTTTACTATCAATTATCTGACCGAAGCACCATATGAGCCCCCGCCGAAGAATGCGGAGCATGGTGGTTGTGGTATTGTGGAGGGCTGCTGGAAGTAGGAGGGTTGCGATAATAAATATTCCTCGAAACGCGGTGTGTTGCAGTGTTTCGTTGTTCATGTTGGGTTTTGTTGGTGTGTCTCTTTGCGTGTGATGTTTTGTGTTGTGGAGAAATTATGGCAGTGTTGCTGTGTCGGTGAGGGTTTAGTTTTTCGTGTTCTATGTTTGCGTGTGATGTGTTGTGTTGTGAAGGTGTGATAGTGTTGAATGGTTGTTGTGTGATGTTGTTGTTGTGGTGGTGTGTGGTTTGTGTGTGAACTGTTGTTGTGCGATGTTGTGAGCGTGTGTTGTAGTTATGTTAAGGGTGTGAGGTCGTTCCGCGTTACTTGGTGCCATCACGGAAACGTGCCGGTCATATGATCTTCCTTTGAGATAGTTTTCTTGTGGTCTTCGTGGCTAACGGGCGCATTGACATTGTCACTTTCTTTTTGGGGGAGTTGTTGTTGCCCGGCTTTGGCTTGGTTTCGTCCAGGAAGGAATCTTCCAAGTGTAGGGAATGCTTGAGCTTGCAAATATTCACGGTGACCTCCTTGCCATATACCAAAATTTTAGCTGTGTTGTTATCTATTGCGATCGTTAGGAGCTTATGTGGTCCGGTGTAGTGACTTTTTAGAAAGTTCGCGGTTTCCTTTTGAAGTCAGATGAACTTTGAGGTTGCATGTTCTTTCGGGACGAAGATGTGCTGTCCCTCAGGGTTTGGTGGTGTTCTGTAGGCTTGCAAAAAGTGTTCACGCGCTGCAGTTAACATCTCTTTGTTTCTGGGTGCCTCATTGAAGAATAGCTCGTTGTTTAGTGAGGTGTTTGAGCTGAAGAGCATTTGTACGGGCAATGTTCCATATCTGCTATGGGGAATGTTTCTCCAGCCTAGCAAAATGAGTGGCAACTGCTTCGTCCAATCGTGTTTCTGTGCTAACGTTCTGAATAAGTTCTTTAGGGTGCGGTGGAACCGTTCTATCAGGCCGTTGGTTTGCGGTTGGTTAGCACCATATTCTATCAACTCAAGAAAAAAGAAATTGTCGAAAAAATAATGATTAACATCAATGTATCTGATAAAAATGATAAATTTCAAAATTACCGAGCAAGCCGTTTGGATTTTGACTGATGATGATTATAATTTTTAGGAATTATTAAGGCCAAAATAAGTAAACCAAAGAGATACGGAAAAAGGTATATATTTGCCATCAAAATATAGGCTTTAATAAAACAATTAAAATAATTTAACTTTTATTACATATTTTCCAAAATTTTACGTTACATCCATTATAATATTAAAACTAGAAGCAGTCAGAAAATTGGCCCCAAAAATCGTGGTTAAAAATCTTTATTTAGAAAACTGCAACTTGATATACCCCATCTCTATTTCTACCTATATAAAAGCAAATATGTTATATTTGTGATTGTGTTCATAATAGATTTTATATACTAACTGTGAAGAATATTTTCGAATGATGTTTATTTTATGTTGTATTTGGTATGTTGTTTTTAGGATTGCGTTTCTCCCATCATGATGGAAGATTGATATTTTGAATGTTTTGAATCGTCAGATTAATATGGAAATTTTTGAAATGTAAATATAAACTTTTAAAATAAATTAATATATTTTAATCAATAAATATAAATTAATATTTTAATCAAAATACTTTAAAATATTTTTTAAAATAATTTTAAAATATTTTACTAAGAAATTGTAATTTAAATTTATTTAATCATAGATAACGTATTGTAAATGAATGTTTCTGAAAATAATTTTTAAATGTTTTAGTAAGAAATTTTATTTTAAATTTTTGAGAATAATTAGAAGTTTAGAAAGAAAATTCTAATTTATCAATCAAGAACGATGTCTAACCACGAAAGTTTTGTGAAGGCCATTCAAATTGTGAAATCAATAAAAGTGGTGGAAATCATAAAATTGTTCTTAATAATTACCAAACCTATAAAATGTGTTTGAGAGGAAACTTTAGATTTTAGATCTGATCAAAACAATTTTATTAGGTTGTCCTAAAAGTTCCCGGCCAATAATGAAAATACATTTTTTTCAAATTTCTTTTTGGCATTATTTATTTGATATTGATATATATATCGATTTATTTATAGCATTATATGAACTACGAGATTACAAGGCTTGAAATCCGTGTGTTGCTGCGTCACTATTGGAAGAAAGGCTTGACAACACGAGATGCTGCCAAGGCAATTTTCAAAGTTGAAGGTACACAAACGGTCGGAAAAAGTACGGCAATTGATCGGTTAAAGCGTTTCAATAAAGGCAACTTTGACTTGAATGACAGTCCTCATTCTCGACAACCAACAAAATTGTATAGCAATGACTTGAAAGCAGAGTTGGACATGAAGCATTCATCAAGCACTTACAATTTGGCATTTAAGCTTGCAGTTCGACTTTGTGCACAAGAAACCGCGTCAAGATTTACACGAACTCACCAAAGCACAGGCCAATAAAAGAGTCCACCTGACGCACAACCTGATCTTCAAGCCAAATCGATTTTTATTTGGAACTGACGGTGTTGCTTGACCCGGTGGAACCCATCGTTTGTCTCGGTTGTGGTTGACCAAGTAGACCAACTTCTCGTCTGACGTCACAATTCGTTTCCAAAAGCGGTAATCTCGTGGATTCTGTAGCAGTTGTCGGCAAAAAAATTGTTCAAAAAAAATATTTAACGTAAAAATATAACACTGGATAAATTATATAAGTAAATAAATTATATAAATTATATTTTATACGTTAAGAAAGGTTTAAAAAAAAGAAAAACTTGAATATCACAAACAGATTATTAAGTACTATGTGTGATAGATTTTAGGCCATTTAAGAGAAATACTTTTAGAAATATAGGTAGCGTTATTAGGTTGTCCTAAATGTTCCCGGTCAAGAATGAAAAATAAAATTTTTTGTGCTAGAATTTATTTTAAATAAATAACAATTAATCTTCAAAGTACAGTCCATCGTTTTCGACTACTTTCTGTCGACGGTCTGCAAACTTTCTGATCTGGTCAAACACCATTCCGGCTGCTTCGGATTGAAGAACTCTTGACATATTTGTTCAACTTCATTAAATGCTTCGAATCGACGGTCCTAATGTAGTGCTTTGTTTGAATGTTTGTGTACATATTAATAATATTACAAATAAATATAATTGTATTACATTACTATATATTTAATGTTTTATTTTAATAATTATTATTAATTTGTATATAAATAAACCTCGAAACATGTCCTATGATCATATTTTCAAAAATGATTTAATTAAGTCTTTTATCAATGTATATACATAGATAGATATGGATATACAATCATCATTTGAATTTATCATTTTTTCAATTAGCATCCACATAATTAGAGAAAACCAATTATCATAAGATTTTACGTCAATTAGAGTAAATTAAAAGAACATAGTAAAATAATTATACGAAAAATTATAACTAAATATCAAATTTTCAAATATATTAAAATAATTGCCTGATAATTGAGTCTCAGTTTTTGTTACAAGTGTAAAAATCAGAAAATTATTTCCCTTTATAATTTTGAATAAAGACACTTAAAGATGATGATTATACTCTGATAATTATACGTAGTTAAATTAGCTCTAAAATTGTCATCAATCGATAAAAAATATATTTATAGCTGCTAGCATTTTACTAAAAACATTGATTGACCACATAATTTCATTAAAACACTGCAGATTAATTATTTATGCATCTCAGTTTCACAATATGCTTAAAAATGTCTTATATTTTTTTATATAATTATTTATTTATTTTGTATTATTTATTGGATTTCTTTCAAAAAAAATAAATACTTCTAATATATAAGGAGCTGCCAACAAGTAATGGTTCAATAGGCGCTCTTCTTGTAAAAATTTACCATTTTTTCCATTATTTCCCGGTAAAAAAAATCCGTAATTTAAAGGATCAATTAAATCTGGCAGAAGTTTCAAAACGTATAACTTTAACGATTCCACAGTTCTATTTAAATCCCATTCAATGTTTCGCTAAATAAGAAAAAATAATTTTTTATATGAATTATATAAAAAATTTGAAATTAAACTTCTATAGATTTTTCGGGAATTGATATATTTATCAAAATTTTGTCAGCCATATTATCTTCTTTGTAAAAAATATCATCTTTTACTGAAATCATAATCGTAGATTTGGTGCTTTCTAAAATTATTTTTTTTCAAATACTCTAAATGGTTTAATAATAATGTTCAGATATCAATAAAAAAAATGACATTCAATCTAAAAATAACTATAATTGAAAAAAATTCAAAATAAAATTAAGCATATCAAGTATTAAAAGGCCAGAATGAGTTTCCATTTACAAGATAAAAAATTGATTATTTTAAACAAACAAAACTTTTAACATTGGGTTTAACTACAAATAATTTTAAATACTGAATGTTAAAATTTAGACTAAATTACGGTAATATTAGATAATACAATATGTAAATTAATTTATAATATTAAAAAAATTATTTAATAACTGAGATTAAAATTTAAAAAGCTTTGAATTAGTTGTATTAATAAATAGTTCGACTATTATATGGTTTTGATTTCTATTTGGGCCTTTTGCATTTAAATTTTGACTTTTTTATATTTTAATTTAAGCCTTTTTCTTAAACGCAAAAAAAATAAAGATAAGTTAAACAAATATCATTTGTATTCCACAATTTCCCTTCTTAGTCTGGATAATTTTAATGTAAACAACATTTTAGTAAAACAGTTCTCACAATCTCTACCGGTTAGAGTTTCAAACCAATTCTGAATACCACTAAACAAATCTTCCTCATTATTATGTTGTAGGACCTAAGTGATAACAGAACTTTTAATAAAAAGAAATCAAAATAAGATTATTAATTCAATAATATTTATTTTATACGTACAAATTACAATTTATAAACTTAAACTTCAAGCTTTTCAATTTATATTTTAAATAATTTTGGAAGTAGAATCTACTCGCACTAAGATATTATATATATATATATATATATAT
>MQRK01250809.1:5833-15993 GCA_001938485.1 Girardia tigrina
TAAATTGGAAAAATACAAATTTTTACGCTAATTTTACAAACTTTACGCACATTTTTTTACAATTTTTTACGCTAAAAGGAAAATACAATAAAAAACATTTATTGATAAAAATTATAATAATTTTTATTCATTTTTCATTTCTTGACTTCTTTTTGTATCGAAATAATTCCAATTCGTCGTATTACGAATGATTTGAGGTCTTCCTTTTTTGCCTTTTCGGTTATCGGTTCAATAACAAGATTCAATTTCTTTTTCAAATACAATACGTACCAGACATGCTGACACTGTTTAAGCTTCACAAAAGTACAACAAGGGCACTATTCATCGTATACGGACGCTAATTCCTAGCCAGTACCCACAAAAATACCTATAGATTTGATATTGATGGCCTGAGTTGGTGTTTTGATAATGATCAAGATAGATGTCAGTTAGTTCACAATTGTTTTTTTCATAAAATAAAGTACAGGCTAGTTTCTTAGTTGCGTAATTTTGTAGAATATCATTAGTAGAGTCAATAAAATTCGTTGTGATTTATTTTAAGAGCTTTTTGTATTTACTTTGGTTTCGTGATGTTTAAAGCATATATTTCTTTGATATTTTCAACAAATTGATTTTTAACCGCTAGAGAGTCATCGAATATACATTCATATCCATCTTCTAAATTATATTGTATTACAACTGAGTCGGATAGACTGACAATCTTCCTCATTTTCTTGGTACATCCAGCATTATGGCAACCATAAGTATATGTCGTCGTCACCTCTTTATTATTTTTATCTCTCTGAATCCATATTCGACTTTCATCATTATAACCAACTTTATAACCTTCATATGATTTCCATTGGTTTACCTTTCGTTTCTTAATTTCTTTCCTATTATTATTGTTATCCATTTCTAGATAAATTTTAATCAATTTTTAATATTGGAAATAAATTTAAAAAAGTAATTAATAAAAATAAAAAATCACCGATTTAAAATATATTATCTATAAATTTTTATTAGTTTAAAAAATTGGAAAGAAAGTTGAATTATATTTAGTGTAAGAAATTGTAATAAAATAGCGTAAAAACTGCAAAAGTTAACTTAAAGAAATTAGCGTTCAAATTTACATTTTTTATTGTATTTTCCACTTAGCGTAAAAATTTGTAAAAAAAATGTTCGTAAAAATTGTAAAATTAGCGTATGAATTGTAGTACGCCCTTTTTAAATTAAACATGTTTTTTGTCACATTTTTTAAAACTATTTTTGTTTATTATTTTTTGCATAGAAAAATAAACTGCAAATAATTAAAAAACAGAAAATTCAAAAAATTATTCAATTTTAAATATAAAAAAAATTTTTTATAAAATATATTAAGCACACCTGAAAAATATGAAACAAATTATTAAACATTTATTTCATTCTGAAATCGTGGTGCAAATATTTCCTAAATTACGTCGAATAATTTCTAAAATAAGTTTTCACAACGAAAAATGCCTCTAGCTTATCGTGAAGCATTTGAAGTCCTCCGTGACGTGGAAGTCGTTTTATCGAGTGTCTATTCTGATTTATTCAGGATTCAACAAAGAGTAATGAAATCAGATTTCCCATTTTATCAAATTAATGTTGGAAACATTTTCCAACAATTCATGAGATGGAAAACTCTTTTTTTTGTTCAACCATTCTATGCGATGAAATGCCAACCTGATCCGAAATTCATCTCTCTGTTGGGAAATCTCGGTGCGGGATTCGACTGTGCGAGTAAACAAGAAATTCAAATTTTTATTGAAACAATGTCTTACAATCAAGATCAAACTGCATCGAACATCATTTTTGCGAATCCCTTTAAGTTTAAGAAAGATATTTCATATGCAAATCGTGTTGGAGTAACGACTGTAACTTTCGATATGGAAAGCGAACTGGTGAAGTTATCGCAATAGTGACCGACTGTACAGTTGGTATTGAGGATCTCTCCACAACGAGTTTATAACTCGGCATATATTTTTGGAAATAAATTTGGAGCTGACACTGACGAAGTTCCGATTTTATTACAGAGAGCGAAAGAATTATCAATGGAAGTTATTGGTTTGAGTTTCCATGTTGTAAGCGGTTGTACAAGAAATGGATGCATATTTGGAGACTGTTATTTATTGTTCTGAAATAATGGAATTGGCACGAGGAATGGGTTTCAATCCCACATTCCTCGATCTTGGAGGAGGATTTCCAGGTTTAAGCAGTATCGGGGGAGACTTGATTAAACAAATGAAATTCGAAGAAATGTGTTCGGAACTAAACGATGTTCTTGACGAATATTTTCCAGAAAAACACAACTATAGAATAATTGCCGAACCAGGTCGATATTTCGTATACGGAGCTTACACTTTATTCACTCAAATAATAGGTGTTCGAAGTTTAGATTTATTGAACCATACTGCAAAAGTCAATGTTGTCGCTTGTAACGCCAATTCTTCACACCAAAGTCGGTTGGTGAAAACTCAGATGTAATTGAGAAAGGATATCGTTATGTTATCAACGATGGCGTTTACAATTCGTTTAACTATTAATTCGTTGTGAAGTGAAGCCAGTTATTACATAATCAACACATGATTTCCATTAAGATTTTG
This sequence comes from Girardia tigrina, assembly GCA_001938485.1. Taxonomy (NCBI): domain Eukaryota; kingdom Metazoa; phylum Platyhelminthes; order Tricladida; family Dugesiidae; genus Girardia; species Girardia tigrina. The sequence continues at coordinate 8,437 of MQRK01250809.1, forward strand.
TCATTTTTTATATATTGTCATATTTTTATATTTGCTCGGGCAAAATGTATATTAATAAATAAATGTATAAAAAAACTAACTTTGTATTTTAAACGAAATTGAAAAACAATGGCAGTTCTTTGAAATTAAAAGTCGAAAGCCAATTGAAAATGTTTATTAATTTCGATGGATTAACCGTCATCGTCAAAACAACTAATTTTTTAAAAAGAAATGGACTTATATAGTGTAGTTAATGATCATGCAATCAATATGTCATCAATAAATCATTAAAAAACCCTCAATAAAGTTGTCGAGAGTTCATTTTGGACGTTAATTTTAGGATCCAAAGATCTTATATATAACGCTTCACATGACACTCTCTCCCAGTAATTCTTAAATTGAGTGCACAGAACTTTAAAGTTATGGATGTTTATCTCTCCTTTGCAATGTTTACTATGTCCAGTAATATTACTTCCACTTACGACTGTGTTCCTGGATTATATTACAGAGGAGAGATAAACATCCATAACTTTAGAATTCTGTACACTCAATTTAAGAATTATGGGTGGCGGATTTATTCTATTAGATTTGGTACGCTCACAAGCATCAGAATGAAACCATTGATCAGTTTTAGCCCCTGAGGCAGTCTTTTAATGATTTTAAACAAAAAGCATCCGCTGGCTGAAGAAGACTGGTCAAACTACCTGGAATTATACAAAACAAATTCTTTCTTTTTTGCAAATTCTCTTTTGTCTCTTTGGAAATATGGCATCGAGCACTATCAAATTTATGAAGAAGTTCATTAGGTCGTACAGTTACCACGGGGAACTTGTAATCAATCAACATTTTGAAGAATTTCCTGTTGACCCAGGATTTCGGAGCTGTAATTTGAACAACTCCATTTTTTTTTGTAGAGATTAATTTATATTTTCCTTTAAAAATAACAGTCAGGGAAAGTTTTGTTCCCACTTCAGATGCAGCACAAATACTAGTGATCCTTAATTCCGACATACCAACTTTTTTAGTACCAATTTGTTCGATTGTTTTGAAATGATCATCTTCGATAAAGATTGAATATTTTACAATTAAAGTGTAAATAAATCAATTTTATGGTTAATTACAATTTGTTTATTGGTTCAATAAGTCTATTAACAATTAAAATGAGATTTAATATTTTAACTATATTAGTTCTTTAGTTGATAAACTAAAACTCTTCCCAAATAACACAACAAAAATCATTTTGTAAATCATATTAGACAAAAAATTTTATTTAAAAAATTTTCAGCGTGAGGAATTATTAGAGATTTTAGAAAAGTTCAAATTGGAATAAATGTTATTTTTAATTTTTAGAGCTTTAAAAGTAAATTTCGATTTTTAAATAAAAGATTATTTAAATAGTAGAAATCGACTTAAATGTTTAAATTTAAATTTAAATAAACTTAAATTTTTAATTTTTTGAGTTTTAAACTTTGATTTAAAATAATAGATTATTTAAATAATAAAGATTACCAATTGATTATTAAATAATGAAAAGTAGAAAATTTGTTAGAATTTTGCTTTTTAATAAAAAATGTTATTGTGCTTATAATCAATTCAAATATTGATGTATCTAACATATTTCATTGCTGAGGTAAACAGTGGTGCAAATCATAGATTAGCTCCGAGTTCGTGCAAAAAATTCTTTGCTGCCGCGTTTACTAAAGATTTTCTAACCTAAATGCCATTTTTTTCTGAATACGCTCATCCTTTTCGATTAACACAAACAACTACTTTCATAAATCTTTTGAAATGGATTTTCGTTAAAATATAACTATTAAGAACACCAATTTCACTTTTCATATTTTTATTAACCCAACAAGTTTGATTGTCCTCAAGACAATCTTTGTCAAAGATTTCGTACGAGTGCATTCTAACTAATTGATTATTGACTTTAATCTTATTATTTTGAGCAAGTGTAGAAATAAATCATTGTTAAAATATTTATTCAAAATTTTATTGGTTAAAATTAAAATGATTATTAATTATTTAAAAAAATATTACTTCAATTTATTTATTAAAAATTGTAAATAAAATTAATTAACACATTTAAAATTTTCAATTATTTTAAATTAGAAATAAATTTAAACATAACATATTTTTAGATAATAAGAATTAAAATATTAATCATCCATCTGGGTAGAGAGACACAATTCCAAATCAACATACAACACAAAACATCAAACATTCAAAATATTCCTCACAATAACAAATGGCTTCTATTTTACGCCATCAGTGGTGACATAAAACAAAGACTTCTCTGCCAGTTGTCATCGATGCCATAAAACTGAGTCACTGCCTAGATCCCATAAATGTCGGCGTAGTTAATAATTATTTATTGATATATGATAAACTCGTTGTAATGTTTAATAGTCTGATTTTATTAATTACTTATTGACAATTGATTTTAAAAGAAATTAAAAGCATTATGGTCATAAAGTACCTGAATGTCAAATTAGCTATTTCATGCTCGAAGTTCTTAAAGAAAATAATAAACGTTTTCGGCTTATCTGTCTTTACTCTTTTATTTTGAAAATTCCCTAAAATATCTTCAATTTTAATATTTCGGGTTATCGACGGAATTTTAGGGTATTTTCTCTTTTTAAAAGTTGTCTTCACAAATCTGTTCCAGGGGGATTATGTAGAAGCGGTTGTTCAATTGATCAAAGACTCATTGAATTGCAATATGAATTGTATCAATCCAAATTTGATTAATTTATTTAATTATTTCTATAATGAATCGAATGGAGTTCTTTTGGAGCACATTCAAATGGACTTGATCGATATTGTCGATGGGCTACATACCATTTTGTGTGGTAATTTGCTCGAGCAATCCAATTTGAGTCGTGTCGATCGATTGTGCGTATTTGAAATACTCGATTTGTTTAGTCGAATAATCGATGTCGCCGATTGTCGAGTGATTATGGATGAGAGATTCGCGGGTGTAAGTGACCATTACCTTGCTTTGTTGGAAGTTCTTATGATTTAAGAGGAAGAAAGAAAGATAAGAGACGATTTTAAAATCAATCGTTATTATATTAATATTTTTAAACAAAAAGCAATAAAAATTCAAACATTCTTGAAATGATTTATTATCATCACGTGTGATTAATATCGTATTTTCATTATTTATTTTCTATGATAATGACATGTGATCCGTCCATATACATATAACAATACAGGTCACAACAGGTTTCGTTCTTAACAGAACATCACGTTCACTGAAAGAATAATTTTGATACTCTTTAACTTTTACAAATTCAAATGCAAGTGAGTACTCTCTATCATAACACATAAAAGTTCGTGAAAATTACTAATTTTACTTTTGAAATATGTTTTATTCCATTCTTTTTATTAGCTCACTTTCTACACACACATATATATCCATGGAATTTAGAAACCTATTTTTGAAGGCTTTTTACTCCATCGATTTTCTTCAAAGGCGGCCTTTCAAGATCGAAAGAGGCCATAGTCGGATGGAGCACAATCAGGGCTGTAAGCAGGATGCGACACGATTTTGACTCCATCCAATTCTTGGAACCTGCCGGTGGTCTTCTTGGTGGTATGCGGCTTGTCATTGTCTTACTGAAGCAGTGCACGTTTTTGGTTGATTAAGGCAAGTGTACTTCTCCTTGAGCTTCTCGTAGACATAGTCCAGCTGTTGGTGGCCTGCCCGATCTGAACCAACTCAAAGTTCCACCAGACGCACATGATTTTCAAGCCAAATCGATCGTTTTGAAACTGATGGCGTTGCTTGACCCGGTGGAACCCATCGCTTGTCTCGGTTGTGGTTGACCAAGTAGACCCACTTCTCGTCCGACGTCACAATTCGTTTCCAAAAGCGGTCATCTCGTCGATTCTGTAGCAGTTGTCGGCAAATTTGGACTCTTTTATCGGCCTGTGCTTTGGGGAGTTTTTGTCGATCTTGACGCGGTTTCTTGTGCACAAAGTCGAGCTGCTTCAAATGCCAATGTATGTTTGACTTGCCCACTCCAAGCTTAAATGCCAAATCGCGAGTGCTTGACGAAGGCTTCATGTCCAACTCTGCTTGCAAGTCATCGTTATCCAATTTTGTTGGTCGTCCAGAACACGGATTGTCATTCAAGTCAAAGTTGCCTTTATTGAAACGCTTGAACCAATCAATTGCCGTACTTTTTCCGACCGTTTGTGTACCTTCAACTTGGCAAAGTGCCTTGGCAGCATCTCGTGTTGTCAAGCTTTTCTTCCAATAGTGATGCAGCAACACACGAATTTCAAGCTTTGTAATATCGTAGTCCATATAATGCCATAAATAAATCGATATATTAATATATCAATATCAAATAAATAATGCCAAAAAGAATTTTGAAAAAAATAGTATTTTCATTATTGACCGGGAACTTTTAGGACAACCTAATATGTGAGCATTCAGTCACGTTTTCATAAAATCAATATTCAAACTGGAATCGCAACCAGTGCTTATGGAGCATTTTTGATTAGCGTCATTTCATGTAAACTAATACACAATCTTGATTTAGCATTTATATACAGATGAATCAAATAATTAAAGATCTGGTAATGATGGTTAATCTGTCGAAATATACTGTCAATAAATAGTATTTTCTTGTTTCGAATATTAATAGAGACTGTTTACAATTTTAAATCAGAACTTTTTAAAACAAGAACAACACAAAATCTTTTTGTGCAATAAATTTATTTGATAGCCTTAAGAGCCTTGAAGATTGCCTTCGTTATTTGATTTAAGCAATGAATGTTCGTCAATGGATCATTATTAAATTGAAATCAAAATATTTATTTACAGCTTGAAGAATGTTATTTTTTTTAATATTTTATTTGATTGTGTCTTTCTTCTGGAAGTAAATTGTAAGAATTTCCAACTAGTTCGTGAATACTGCTCGATTTATATAATAACCATAGATTTTATTCGATATCTTCAACAAGTATTTAACCTGCGACACTGGACGCTCTCTCAAACTCTATAATGAGTTTTTATTGTTCAAATTATTGAAAAAATCGACACCGATTTTAAAATTACACTCGCTGGAGTCGTTTATGGAATTAATGATGAAGATGGTTTTTAAATCGGTCGATTTCGATGTTGAATATCGAATAAATGACTATTTCGAGATTTCGCCTCTATTTCACCGCCTGTTGAGAGATTGCGATGATTCTGCAGAGACCGCCGGGGAATTGCGCAAGAGATACTGCTTGCTGAAGAAATTTATTCTTACCTGTTTCGATTGGACTTTGAATGATTTCGATGAGCTCGGTGAGGCTTGATAGTGGCATGAATGAGTGTTGATTTGTTTTGAGAAAGAAAATGGGAAACCCTTCGGCTGTTGAACGTCTTAAACGGAATCAATGATAAAACTTACTCATAATTAACGATGCGATCATTCCATACTAATTTAATTTTCGATACATTTATTGATATCACAATTTGAATTTCCACTAGGGCAATTCTCCACAAAACCTGCGTAGCTAGTCGTCGTTCTTGATTGATAAATTTATTCTATTTCTAAACGTCTTATTATTAAAACAAATTTAAATTACAATTTATTTACAATTCGATTTCAAAATAATTTATAATATAAATTACAAAAATAATTTTAATTATTTAAAAAAATATTGTAAATATAGGGTCGCCTCATAAGTTTTGTCGCACACATATTTCTATGTTAACTGCAGATATCCTTGCATCACATAATAATTCTTATATATTTACAATCCCTAATAAAATGTGAATTAGTTAAAATAGCATTTGCGATCTACTTTTGTCTAATAATTTTTATTTTCTGTTCTAAATGAATTTTTGTTTTAATAAAATAATAGAATTTTCGTAAATTTCGCACATTTTCATCATCCTAATGGATTTTAATCGCTCTGATTTTCGCCAATTAATTTACTAATGCTGGGAAGGGGATTTAACACTCTCACAGATGACTGAAGAAATTAGCAGGGCTATTGGAGTTTGAACAGTCTCAGATAGAACATGTGAAAGATGGATTTCCAATTTTTGTGAAAACAACTTTAACACAGACGATCAAGTCCGCAAAGGGCTGCCATCTCTTGACATCAACGAGAAGATAATCAAGTTTCTGACTGAAGACAAGCGTGCAACAACGAGGAACATTGCAGAGGGAAATGATCAGGATAAAACCACGGTGTGCCGGTACTTGAATGCAATGGGATACCGATAGCTGGAAAATGGCTGGGTGCCACACGTTCTGACACAACAGAACAAGGATAATCGCAAAAGAATTTGTGAAAATCTATTGGATAGTTATCACCGGAATGATTTCCTGCCGGAATCTCACCTGCGATGAGATATGAGTGTACAGGGACAATGAAGACGCTTTCAACAATAGATTATGAAGAAAATCGAATGAAAACCCACTTGCAACACCGGCACGATGACTGATAAACCGAAAGCATTTCGCCTTCATTTTTTAGGACAGTAAAGGACTACTCTTGTTAGATGTCTTACCTCCAAGTGCTACAATCAATGCGGATGTCTATTGTACTCAGCTGGATCGTCTCATTATCGCCGTTCAGCAGAGGTGCAGACGGTTGCTCCATGGAGGAAACCACAATGTTCATTATCTCCACGATAATGCTCGTCCGCATACGGCTGCTAAGACCAAGGACAAAATGAATGCGCTTGGATTCATCGTACTACCACATCCACCATACTCACCCTATCTCTCACTATCTGACTACTATCTATTCTCTCCAATGAAATGTGCACTTAGAGGAAAAAATTATGCCGGTGTCAACGATATGAACGAAGATCTTCTACATTGGTTTAACAAGAAACCACGGGATTTTTTCCAAAATGGGATACGCAGCCTCCCTGGACGTTGGTTGAGATGTATTGAGCACAATGGCGACTACTTTTCGCATTTGCATGACGTGGACAATTGATAAAGTATTTTATATTTTATTGTATTTTGGTGTTTTTTTTGCGATAAAATTTATGAGGCAACCCTATATATTATTTATGATATTATAATTTAATTTTAAAGTTAGTTATTTAAATTTTAAAATATTTAAAATATCGATCTTCCATCTGGTAGGGAGAAACACAATCCTAAAACAATATGCAATAAACACCAAAAATATTCCTCTCTCAACACTCTAAATTTGGGTTCGTAACTTTTTGGCGTCGGACCTTTTTTGTAATATGGACACACTCATAGTTTTCTTTTTTGATAACATACAGTCAGGTGCAAAAGTTTGTGAACGCTTGTTGTTAAATTGTCTTTTGCACTCAACTGCAATTATATTAACAAAAGCACACTAAAATAATTTTTTTACAATAGTTTGGTGACACTTTTTGAGTCCAAAAAGTTTCCACTGCTTTGATCATGTCCTGCAGGGAATTTGGGTGCATGGCAGCAACCTATTTCTTCCCCTGGGTCATGGCATTCTCAATCGGATTGAGATCCGGTGAGTTGCCTGGCCAAGGACCAATAATTTGGAAGCCTGACTGCGCTAACCACTCTCGAACAGCCTTGACATTGTGGCAAGGTGCTCCATCAT
>MQRK01250810.1:7572-22442 GCA_001938485.1 Girardia tigrina
AAATATTTAATATTTTTGTTTTCTTGACATTTTTAATTTTAAGATATTTAATAGATACATTAAAGATATTTTTTATTTTTAAATAAATATTTTATTTTTTATGATTTTCTTTTATTATACCATTTTTAATTTTTTAAAATATTTAAAAACACAGTAAAAATATTTTATTTTTAAAAACGTTTTTGATTTTTTAATAGTTGTTTTATTATATCATTTGTAATTTTAAACTATTGAATAAGCAAATTAACATAAAAATATTTTATCCTTTAAATTAAAAAAATAATAAACTATTCAGGCGAGATAAAAATTTAAATTAACCCATCATAACTCATATAATTTCTATTTTTAAAAGAAGTTCTGCACGGTGAAAAGAAGAGAAGGAAGATTGAAAAGTCAGAACTATTTGAGGTCCTTCGAATGTTTGTATAACAATGTATGAGGGTAGAAACTCAACTGAGAATTCCGGAGTTTAATTTCGAAGAGAAAAATCAAAATCATTTTTTAAATCATCACAGCATTTATTTAAATTTAAATTTTCTCCAAAAAAAAGTGATTCGAAGAAACAAATTGTTATCAAGTTTCATTTGTCATTAAAGCCGACGATAATTATAAAAGTATGTTTTTCTATAGCTAATGATGTAGAATTTTAGTATATAAATATATTTATAAATATTAATTGTTAAGAGACCTCACACATTTGACAGAACATTTATTACATTCACAATTTTTATCATCTTTATGATGATCAACAGTATTGCTTTCACTATAATCCATCACTCAATTTTCAATCTGCCATTATAATCTGAACTATACTTGATAAGATTATTTTATTAAAAAATATTTACTTTAAATTTTATTGGCTGAAATAAAATATTTTTATAGACATGTTTAAACATTAATTTGATTTTAATTATTTAAAAATTTACAAAAATAAAATCATTAAAATTATTTAAAAGTTGCAATAATAAAAATTAAAAATTTGAATATTAAATCTAAATTTAAATAAATTAGTTTCAGATGATAAGAATTAAAATATTGATAATCCATCTGATTAGGAGAGGCACAATCCCAAATCAACACACAACATTTAAACATGCAAACACTACAAAAAAACAATTGCACACACATAATTACACACATTAATATTTAATTTTTGGTCACTACACTATGAAACTTAACTGAAGAGAAAAAAAATATGAAAGAGATCGAATCATTTAGTCTCCATAATTATTGTCGAAAAACAACCGGATTATTTGAATGTCTCCTTAAGAATAAAAAGAATAAAGAGGAAGACGGAGAGTCACATTCATCCATTCCTATTGGACTTGGTTTGAATAGAAGGAATAGAAGAAGAAGGATGAAGAAAGAGAATCTAAGTTTCCATTTACTGCCCCTTACATTCATTTGTGACTAAAATCGTTTCTGAACATCAGATCTTCACACCATTTTAGACGTGGTAGGTTTAATATACGATTCTTAGGCAAATACGATTTTTTTGATTTTCGATAATTCGTTCGGCACCCACTTGTTCAGCTTTTTCACATTCCCGATTTTCTTCAGATGGAGAACAACTGTTGATTGGTAAACATTGAGTTCTTGAGCGAGTTCTTGTGAAATTTTATGCGGATCGACATTGATTAACTTCTTCAAATGGTCGTCGTCAACTTGTGATGGTCGACTACCGTGTTCTTCATCTTCAAGGCTCTCGTTGCCACTACCAAACTTAGAAAACCAACGCTGTACTGTTCGTAAATTAGTGGTATGTTGTCCAAATGCATTGTTAATATTCCGAGCCGTTTCTGTCTCTTTTCGACCTAGAATAAAATCGTAGAATAAAATTTTTCTCATTTACTTCTTTTCTAACATTTCTAAAATAAAATAAATACACCTAAAATCAACAACAATAATGTCACACTTGTTATCAAAATAGAGAGTAAAGTTTAAGCCTTAAAGTAAATTTTAATATGAATCTATTGATTAATGATTTTCTAAATATTTCAAACAATGAATATCAAATACATTACAAGTGACATTTCTGTTGCATCAACCTAATACAACTTACTTCCATTATCCGAATCTAAAATTATTTCGTGAGTTAAATATTTTACCGAAACCAAATTATCTCTTGAGTCATTTGACGACAAATGAGCATCTTAGACCTAATGTAAAAATTGCATAAATTGTGTAAATGATTGGGAGTCGTCTTTGCATCTGAAGTTTCTTGGAAAGGGGCGCCACCAATCTTTTCCTGTATAATAAGCAGTAAGTTACGTTCTTCCAAGATTATTCTGTCGGTAATTAATAGGGGGAAAATAGAAAAGATTAAAATGAATGGGAAAATATGTTCAAATGAAAGATGGTGTAAAATTGCTTGAAAAATGCATCAGTCAAATTGTGATCAGGATGAATCTGGTAAACAGTTGTCAATAGGGCGTGGTCGAGCTGTTAATGAAGTGCCGCATCTGGAATCGATTTCTAGGCGATCCTCCCCGGAGGAATCACTAGGAGGGATCATCTCTTATTGATGGCATTGGCAGGATTCACTCGCTCGACAGTCGGAACATCGGTGTCGATACATTTCCTATTCCTCATCGCGCGATCCCGACATAGAGGCATCCTCGGTCGGTATGATATTTAAATTGACATTAGTTAATTATAACACTGCTATCGATATTTAATTAAGTTTTGCGAAAGAAGAATATTTATCTTAATCTACAATTCAGCTTCGTTGACAAAACGAACTGACTGGAGCAACGACACGAAGCTAAATAAAACATATTTGTTGATTAAATTAGCCATCGTCAAATGGGTCCCAGATTGATGCACCGGACAGAGGCGGAATTAATTCGTCCCACATTCTTGTCTCCGGGCAATTCACATTCTCTTTTGCCGGATGGCATCCTCCATTCCGCATCTCCCATCAGTCCTTGTATACATCGTACATAGGAAGACAAATACGAATATGTATAATCTCAATTCTTCCGATGAATTAATTCCCTGTTTGATTTGTTTGTCTATTAAAATCTCATCTTTTGTTCAAAAAAATCATTCCCAATCTTGTCGCAATTTGGTCTGATTGTTTAAGGAAGCTGATCTGCCTCTACTCTGCCTGCCCCCTGCCTCTGTCGTGTCAGATAATAAGGAGCACTTGAAAACAAAACAGAACTGTTTTGTCATTTGCTACGACCGAAATGTTATGGAGAGCAGCCGTCTCTGAGCGATTATGGCCCAATCTGTGTACAGAATTATCCCTGTTTACTTTACCTCTCTATAAACAACGACTGAAAGCGCTTTTTCAAACTTGGATTTTAGTAAACAATATTCGCTCTTCCTCGACCTAAATAAACAAATGCCATTTTCATTTACTTTTATTTGAATTTGATTTCTTCCGAAGAGTCAGATCAGTTCAAATATCATTTGACTTGTTGTCTTTACGTTTTGATCAATTGTTTGCCCTTACACTCTTCTTCTTTCCTTTCGACGACTGCAGTTGCCCGAGCCCCAGTTTGTTTACTTGACCTCTCGGCGAATGAGTTATCGTTGCCAAATAAATTCAAGTATGTAAAAGAAAAAACGATATTCAACAAATTTCAATTATTAAACAAGAGAAAAATACTGGCAACATTCAGTTTTCCCCTGCATTTTTGTTAATGTAGCCTGTCGAAATACCCTGGCTGGGTCGTACGGTCGAGCACCTTGTTCTGAGGAATGGCGTCGATCATTCAACAAGTAGCGTGTCGGTGAAGACTGAGACGCTACGTACACGTAAAATGCAAAAACGCATAAGCGTTTAATATAAAAATTAAATATTTAATTGAAAATAATTCATAATAAATCCTCAAAGTTGACCGAATAAAAATTAATTTTTACCTTTGATTTTACCGACAAATTACAGAAAAAAATAATTTATTTAGAAAATTCGAATTTAATATTTTTATTTTTAAAATTAAAAAAATAAATTAAAACTACAAAAAATAAATAATTTGAAAATCCAAAAACTTAAATAAATGTTTAATTGAATTCTAAGCGATAAAAAAATAAATTAAATAATTTAAAATAATTTAATTTAATACAATTATAATAATTCCATAATATTTTAAAATGAAGAAAAAAGTTTAATTAAATTAATCAAATTGGCGAAATGAATATCGATTTAAAAAAAGAAGCAACGAAAACTCGAACGACGAAAGATTTTAAAGAAAAGGAAACGAAAATTTGTTTAAATTTGTGTGTGATATAATTATTAAAAATTTGACGATCATAAATTTAAGTTCAAATACCGAAAATAATATAAATGCTACTGAAATAAATAATATTCATTTTTAAACAGAATAAAAGAAAATTAAAAAATAAAAGATAATTGAAACAAATTAATTAATTATTAATTAATTTAATTTTTAATTATTAATTAAATATTTATCAATGAAATGTTTTATAATGTATTTTAATAAATTACAAAATCGGTTTAATGTAAAATAAATTGGAATAAAATCGTTAAAAAAATTGATAAAAATCGAATATTTATTCGTAAAAGTATTTTCAGATTAATTAAAACAAATTTCGACTATTCAAAAATTTTTAATTGATTTAAACAAAACGCAAAAAGGAAAAAATTATAAATATTTTCTCTTGTTTTATTTTTACAATTTTTTCACAATTTAAATAATATTTAACGAAATAAATTAATAATTTTAAAAATAAACTTCGTTGAAAAATAATAATTTTAATTAATATTTATATTATTACACAACTCGATATTTATAGATAATATATATTTCTTGTTACAAATGTCAAAAGATATACAATATTCGGATGTTTGAGGAGACAGAGAGGAAGATCATTGCAAAGAAACAAGATTGGTCGCAGAATTAACGACCCACAAAACACATGCGAGAACTAACCTGAAATGGGACAATTAGTAACATCGAAAAAGGAAAACTAAAAGGAAACCCGAAGAAAATTCAGAGGAAGACAGGAGGAAGTTTTTAATCATGAATCAAGAACGAGAACCTGATATGAAATAACCGCATCTACTGTGTTGGGGTTCCTTTTGGTGAACTTTAAATTTTTGATATTTTTCAATTAAAAATCATATTTATATTTTAGATAAATTAAAAATAATGTTCGACTAATTAAAATGAAATAATTTTTTAAATAAAAAATTTAAGTTTATAGATAATATTTTTTATTAATCAAAATAAATAAGATTGCATAAAAATATATTTTATAGGTAATATTTCTACTAATGAAATTGAAATATTTTTTGTAAAAATTAAAGTTCACAGATAGTATGTTACTAATTAAAATAAAATAAGTTTTGTAAAAAATTTTAGAGTAATGATAATATTTTAATTAAATTGGGACAAATTTTTATAAAAATGAAGTTTTAAAAATTCACAATTAAAATATCATCTTCGAAGTTAAAGAATATTGTAAAGAAGATTTTCATATATTCTGTAACCCTATTTAAAAAAATTAGAATGTTTATCGAATTTAATTGTATATGGAAAGTTTTTATTAAAAAAAATAATTTATTGAATATTTTAAAATCAAGTCTAAAATAAAAATCATAATGTTATTGAATTTAATTGTCAATGGAAAGTTTTATTAAATAAATAATTTAAAATGGAATGATTTAAAATTAAAGAAAAATTATTTAGGAATTGAATTTTTACAGGATATTTCCATTAAAATATTTTTAAAGATCTAAATTTATATTCCAAATTAATAAACATTGTAAAAAATTAATAAAACAGAAACAAAATAAGATTTATGCAAAATTGAAGAAAATAACATATATATATATTTATACATCGATATTATTATTTATATTTAGAATTTTTAGATCTGGATTATGTAACTGAAATATTGTTCCTCATAAATTTGTTTCAGTAATGAAAATTGTAGTAGAAATAAAGTTTGCAAATTATGACTTTGAATTTTGATCACGAACCTAATATACTGATTTCTTGCTCTTCCGGTGGTTGAAATATGATTCAGTCATCCCTCGATTTATTCGGTGTTGGCTTTACGTGGTTTAAGTTTAATGCAGTTTTTTAGCAAACAAATCCTCCAATTTTGTAGGAACTCCGTCTTTCGTTTTGCACGGTACTTATCACACGCGAGTTTTTTCAAAATAAAAAATTTGCTATTGTTAAAAAAAATAAAATTGTATACTTTCCCAGTTAACCCCACTTCTTTGATACAGCCCTTAGATCAAGATATAATGGCCACTTTCTAAATTTATTATAACACGTGATTTTGTGATACATATTGGACAAAGTTGATTAGAATGACGAACTAACTGTTATTAAAATTTTGAAAAAGAATTACAATTTTTAATTGAGTGAAACATGCTTCTTTAGCATTTTCTGAAATCAAGTTAACAACCCCAAAAGCTTGTTGGAAGAAACTATGACCTGAACTGATTGCAAAAAATATAATAAATCCGACTATACACGGAGAAATTTTCGGTTTGTCCGAAGAATTCGGAGGATATAAATTCACTGATTTGACTATTGACAATGTGAGAGAATTATCTATAGATCATGAAATGGATGACGAAAAATTAATAAATATTAGTGAATTGATAGCCGATCCAAAAAAACGATTCTGACACCGAAAGTAGTGAAGTAAATATATTCACGCTCAAAATTTGAATTGATACTAAAAATTAAGTTTACATATTTTCTAGTAAATTGAAAAGCTTCCCCCACGGATATTGCAGTGAAATTTCAAGGAAATATCAACAACTTTTGTGATGAGTTTGAAGAAATTTTAAAAGAATTGAAAAAAATAAAAATTGACAATCAATTACAGACTTTTCGTCAAGACAAGAAAGGAAGCTATTAGCTGAAATGAAATTGAGGGAGAACAATTTACCGGCTCTACTAAAAGTCTTTGGTCAGTAGCTTTTTCATACTTTTAACTGGTCACAATGAATTCTATAACATTTAAATCCAAATAGAATGCAGAAAAGAGGTGAGGCAATAGAATAATTAGTATTTAGTACAGTTTCCTTTAGCTCTTACGACTGCTCTTACCCGGTTTGGCATAGAATCAACCAATTTTTTCAGGAGCTGAGGAGGAATATATCCCCATTCTTCCCGCAACTGAAGTTCAAATTCAATGGCCTTCAGTGGAAGCACCTGCCTTTTGCGATCGTGTTGGTCTACCTCATCTCAAAGGAATTTAATTGGGTTCAAATTGGGGCTTTATGGCACCCATTCCAGTACATTTATACCACTTGTTTCGAAGAAATCTTTAATGAGGTGCGACGTATGGATTGGTGTCATATCATGTTGGAAGAGCATATCAGTAATTTCTGGGAGGAATGGAAGCAGTTCTTGTTCAAGGATTGTTCGGTACTCCTGGAATTCATGTTGTTAGTACTTTTGACCAATCTGCCAGTACCATTTACTGTGAAGTAACTCTAAAACATTATGGAGCCACTGCCGTACTTGACTGTTGGAAGAACACAATCAGGATGGAATCGCTCATCCCTGCGTCGTCATGCAAATTGTCGTCCATCGGAATGGATGAATGTTAAACGGGACTTATCGCTCCATATAATTTTCTGCCAATCAGCAGGAGTCCAGATACATCTGGCATTGCACCAACAAAGACGCCGCATGCGAATGGCTTCTGAAATAAATGGTTTTTTTGACATACTCTCTCGTAGAAACCCAAGGAATGCATATTTCGGCGAACTGTAGACATGCTTGTATGTGTGGGGCCTACGTTGTACTCAGCAGTGATCTGTGCCAAGGGCATGCGCCGGTTCTACTTCACAAGTCGAACAAGCTGTCGTTGATCACGATTGCCGAAACATTTCGGTCGGCCAGATCGCTCCTTGTTCACATGACTATCGGAGAAATGAATCGATTGTTAATTTGGGGTGACCAGTTGGCTGTGCAATTTCACTCTGAGATTTGTTATACAGATGGCAGTCATAGATGACACCCTTCTCAAAGTCCGTAAGTTCCTCTCGTAATGCCATGCTTGGTAATATAGTGAATAATAGTGAAATAGAAAAACGCTTCATGCAATATCATTTCTAAGAAATCTATTTATAGACAACCAATAGGAATAACAGCAACAGTATAAACTTTTCCATTTCAATATACTTATAGTACGACAGCCTTATAATTCTTTCATTTTAGATGACTTTCTCAATAAACTCTTAATACAACAGAAAGAGTCAAATATGCTTCTGACCGAAGACTTTTAGTAGGGCAGGGTATCTCAAGTGACATTGATGCAGAACTAATTAATAAGAAAAGGCTAGATGTTCCTGAAATTGATAGTGGCAGTGATTAATTTTTTTATTAATTAAAACTTGATAGTTTATGTATGTTATCTATAAAACTCAAAGTTCGTCATAATCTGTAAAAAAATCAGTCAAGAAAATGCATGTTCAAAATCTTTAAAAACTCCTACCTTTCTATTTAGCGTGAGCTAATGGCCTCTGTTTACGGGATTTTGAACTTATCTTCTATTTTCAATAAGTTCCAAGTATTGATTTACGCGATTTTTAGTTTTCGAGAACAAATTCTCTTTTTTATGAGTTCCGCATTTCAATTTACCCAATTTTTCTAGAAGCGTATTGGCTGCGTAAATTGAGGGTTGTGGAGCTATTTTATGCATATGTATTGAAAATTGTAAAAACTATCGAATCTTCGAAGTGAATTCAAAATTCCTGGTTGATTCTTGTTTTTCTGAATTTCATTGTTGCAGATTAAAACAAATAATCAAATAACGACTATTTTGCTTCGATTATGTATATAACGAAAGAGAAAGGAATGAAAAATTGAAGATTGAGTAAGAAATAAAGGTAAAGATGACAAAAATAAGACTGGTAAGATATCGAAAGAAATGAGCGAATTAAAGAATGAGGAACTTGTCTAAATGTCAATAATGGGCCGATGGAGACCGAGTCTGTCCGACCATGCCTCCCCTCGAGAATTAGTGCAGGCGGCACAGTGGAGCTCACAGTCGAATCCTTGTCGCAGCTGCGACTGCCTGCCACCCAATTTGAATAAGTGTGTAATTTCTCAAAAATATGGCAGAGTTATTTTGTTTATTGAAATGTGTTGATCAAATGTTGGGTAACTGATAACACTTGCCTCCCGGGTCGATCGAAACAAATTATTCGATATCTAAGAATTCAGGTTTTTCCACTGTTTAGGGGGTGCAAATCGTTCCAATTTTCTAATATTTATATTAATATTCTTTTCATCTATTTGGATCGTTAGCATTATCTTTCGGCCACCCTTCTCTACGCGACCAGTGGGGTGCTCCATTCTTAGCAAAAATCCAGACAACTTAATCTAAAATTAATCGAAACATCTTTTTGAGAGATGAGGGTAAATTATATTTCTAAAGTAATTTAAAATATTCCCAAAACTTATAAATTATTTTTTTCTACAAAATGATTTCCGAAAAATTAATTGAATATTTTTATTTAATTTTAAATGATAAAATATTAAATAAATTCGATGTAGTGCCCACAAATTCATAAAATTTAAATTTAATTTAAATTTTAAATTAATTTATTTCAATTTTACCCTGCGGAATTTGACACCCGATATTCAAATGTTTTAATTCAATTTAACTAAATCATTTTAAGATCAATAATATTGCTGTTTCCTCGCAACTGGTGATCAACATAATTGGACGAACATTTTACAGATAATTAAAATAAAAACAATTATGAATAAAACGAGAAATGTTTTTGCTGTTGTAGTGCTCACTACATTGGAAAAGACAGCTGTCTTGTGTTTTTTTTACTATTTGTTTATAGTTGTGTGTGTTTTCCATTTGACTGTTGTGTGATCTGTGATTTTTGTTTTATTTTATTTTATTTTATCGAGAGAAAGACAGGGGTTCGGAAAAGAGAAAATCAAGTCGAAAAGTAAGGTAAAAAGAGAAACATTTGAAATAAAAGAAAAAATGAACAAATGAAGCAATCGCAATTTCCCCACCCCTTCCTGTTGAAAAGCATTTAAAAGATCGATTTAAAAAATATTATCAAGGAATTATACCAACAATATAGACAATAACAAAAAAATCCAACAAACCAAAATACTCAGAATCCAATCAATCGCAAGTCAAATACCAAAAAAGCGGATTTATTTAAATACTGTGGACGTTCTTTTTTTTATCTGTACGTTTTTGTTATCGTTTTAATTATATGTATCGTATATTATTTTATTTTTTTTTAAAATCCGTTTGTTTCATTATATATCACCAAGTTCACCAAATCATCTCCGGCATTTGGTTAGCTTGGTTTCATCGTAATATTTGGGTCTTAACAGTTTTAATATAATTTTTTTGAGCGTTTGAAATTTTCATTTGAAGTGTTCCATCTCTCATATTCTTCAATCCTCTTCTTACACATCCTCTACAATGACCCCCCATAATCAAGATTGCTGGGGGCGACATCAAAGTGTTTCGATTTGGTAAATCCGTACAATAATTACACAAAAAATATAATATCAAATTAAATATTCATTATATAATGTAATAAAAAAATAATTTAAAATTTCATAACAAATTAATAATATCATGATATTTTTAATTTATTTAATCAATTAATTAATAATTAAATAATTTTTAACTTTTCAAATAAAAATTTTATTAAAAGTTTTTTCTTTGTGTTTATATAAAATATTGCTGAAGTAAATATACCGCATTTTGGAAAGAAGGAAAATCAATTCAAAAATACGCAAGGGTCGGGGCCCCAGTGACATGTGTTAAGCAGGCAAGGCAATAGGAAACATTAGGTTTTACAAAAAGTAAAGTTAATATCAGAATCTGCAACAAAAGCTTCCAGGAAATCAAAAATTAGTTCTCTATGACCGACTATCAAATCGGAATAGACATGAACCAGACGAATACATTCGATTGTAATCTCATGCCGAATTCTTTTTCTTTAACTATGAAACCTCACAATATTGAGAATGCATTATCCCAATTGTCTTCTTAGTGTAGACTTTTTGGTTGTATAGACTGTCAAGTCCAGTGGTTGATTCCAGGGCCGTCGCACTGTAATTGGATCGAAACGGGCCCCAAGACAAGCATTGCTACAGGTACACTTGAGCCGTTATTTTGATCGACAGTTATTCATACTGAAAATATTCAAATATTAAATTTAAATTAAATTAGTTGCAGATAATAGTAATCAACATATCGATCATCCATCTGAGAAGGAGAGACACAATCCCAAATCAACACACAACATTCAAACACAGAATATCGACATTGCAAGTATTCCTCACATCCAGGTTGCGCCTCCTGGGCTTCGGGTCATAGATGGTCTTTTATCCACCTTGCGCATCACGACGATCCTGATTTACCTCTTTCGTAAATCCTCTGGGCATTAAAAATTATTTTTAGATCGTTCATAAGAGACTCAAAAAGAAAGAAATAAGAAGATATTTTGAATTATTCTCAAAACATTACATGTATGTTGGGTCTGACCTCCTTTCATTAAGTTCTTGGTCACACAATCCATGAAATCAACCTTCATAACCCGTCCACGAGAAAAAGTCTCTTTGAAGAGTTTCATATGATTTCAAAATTCATAAAATATATTGATTACTGTTTGTGATCCGCTTGATTGACCGTGACTTAGGGATGCACATTGGACGTGGACAATTATGGCGGTTATAAATTAATAATAATAGTTATAAATGCAATCTGATAATAGTCTCAGCCACGGGATTATTAAAAATTGCTTTTTTCCTAATTTGATTTATCGAAACGAAAGAGATGAAAGAAATGAGATGAAAGAACGATAAAATAAAAATTATATTTAGAAAATAAATTATTAAAATTAGTATAAAAAATACTAAAATGTTTAGTGATATATTCTAATGATAATAATGAGACTGAAGAAGAACGAAGGAGAACAATCGGGGGACAGACTGACATCAGTCTCCCTACAAGACATCGTCTTCCCTCGAACAGATGCGTCTTTGGTATGATACAATGAATTATCCCATTTTAATAGGAATTCTGGAAGCCGGTCACACTTAGCTCAACTACGAGTCATCCGACTGCTTCTCTATTTACGGGATTTACTTTGTCCTGGAGAACAGATGATGGCCCATTAATGACCCGTTACATCGGATCTCTAGACAGATGACTGGATCAAGTGTGACCTGTGCTATGGGATGACCACAATCTCATGCCGCTTACATAATACTATTTTCTATTTTATTTATTCCTTATATTACATTTATTACATGCTCCTCGGTTAAATTCTTAAAGGCGGTAACTTTGAAGTGCTATCCAGCCAATTAACGCTAGAAACAGGTAATTATTCCCGATGTCCCCCTCTAGAAGGACAGGGAAGTCGCGCAATATATCCTAGAGATGCGAAGCGACAATAAATCATGAAATCATCAAAACAGATTATGAAATCATTTAAGAAATGAATCAGAGATATTTTCTCCCTTCGAAAAGTGGGAATTTTGGGACATCGGGATGGGCAATTATCACTGCTCTATATCGATGTCTCTATTTTACAGAGCCAATGCAATCTTTGTACGATCGTATGTGTACGGAGGAGATCTTCGCTCGAACTCTGATCATATTTCCATAGAAGGAGACTTGTCTCCCCCTGATTCCTATGCCCCTACGCCGATGGTCGCAGATGCAACTAACCGGCAGCACCGCTCTTTTATCTGATCAAACGCCACTCCTCAGACCGAAATTTGGTATTTCAATTTACTAAATATTACCAAATTTGTCCGTCGATCGACGATCGAAGATAAACCGCAATTCATTTTCCTCTCAATGTTATTTCCCCCTGTTTTCTCCAGCAAATTACTGTGATGAATGCCGTTTTATCTCATTCTTTCTTGGAGAGAGGAGAGTCAGATTAACCCGTGTCATCGCTGCCTCTCTCGCTTGATTTATTTGTGCAGCTTTAACTTTTGGAGATGTGAAGATTCATTTGAAAAATAATTTAGGGAGTCTCACTTCTTGAGAACGGTTGAATGAGAGGGAAAGAGGATAGAAATTGTTGCTGAAGTTTAGGGGTTTTTATGGTCTTGGGTTGAGACTTTCCCAAGAATATATTTAGAGAAATAATCAAATATTATCTTTATATTAGTTCTAATTCTCATGTTAAAGGAGGTTTGTAAAATGAACGTTTAGACGTTAATAGTTATTGCGGTTAAAAAGCATTTGGACTACAGTTCTTAAACTTTGTACCAAATAAAGAGACTGCAGAAGAATAATACTCGTTAGAAAGAAGTCATTCTTAAAGATTTTAATCGGACTTTCCTTATTTAAAAACAGAAAGAAAGTTAGTAAATATAATGGATATGCCTTCTGCAACAAGACAATACTAATTGAGACAGAAATCGGAATGGATCGCTATTTTTAATGGAAGGCACGCTCGGCTAATATTTGCTGTAGGATAGCTGACGTCCTCCTTTTGACTGAGACATCTCAGTTCCATCATGGATGTCCTAAGGTTGACGGGGACTCATGGGCCGCAAGTATTTCTATTTATCTTGAACGTAGGTAACCTAAATGGGAGATGTCTCTAAATGTAGAGCGTTCTTCTCTTCCACCGTATTCTCCTCACATCGATTCTTCTAGTATCCGAAACAATCAAAACAATTTCCGTTTAATCAAGAGCAAACAATAGGAAAAGGAATATTGAACTAACAATGAGACGACTCTTGAGAATGATGATCATTGTACATTCAGGGACAGAAGTGTACTCTTTCAACTGAGAAGATCGAGTATCATCGTCCATTTATTTTCCTTTCTAGTTGGCTTCCCCTTAATTGATTCTTCGCTTCTAAATATAATTTCATGTCTCAATGACCGCAAACAAATCGGTCGTCAAATAAATAAATTAAACACCTTTCATATGACCTTTTTTTCGATTTTGAAAGTACAGTTGAAATAAGTTACAATAAATAATCATAATATTCCTCACAGTATTTCACCACCGTAAGGGGGTAGAGACGCACCACCCAAACAAAGTATTCATCACACTATTCTACTGTTCGGAATTCTACCGTTGTGTTATGATCTTAATTGCCATTTCTTGTCTTTCCATATGATGTAGATTTCTGGTAGTGTTCCGACTGACAATCCGCTTGTGACGTATAACAATGAGTACCGAAATGAAAAATTGGTTCTTGGTACATCTACTGTTGCTCCAATTGTAGATAAGTTGGATGACTGTTGGACTCAGAGGTCTCATATTACAACAAGATCATGTTTTCATTATTGAAAGGACTCATTTTGACTGAGAAAGAATCCCAGAGCAAGTTGTTCATGCTAAAGGGATAGGGATTTTTATTTTTCACAGTTCCTCAAAGAAAGGACGGATGACCGCGACGGCGCTGCACAATCTACTCTGCGATGATCTACCACAAATAAGGGGGTAGAAATGCACTACCATAACAAAATATTCGTTCCCTGTGGAAATATTATTTGTAAAATGTAAAAAAGGTAAAACAAAATTTCTGCCTTACAAAATCTGTCACGTCGACCCCCATTACTTGCGGAAGTTCCGATCGGTTGATCACGGTTCCTTCCATTACGAAAGAACTTCGGAGGTATTTTTGCACAAATAGGAATCAAAGAATGTCACAACTACAAGTTACATTTAAATGAATTGTCCCATTCTCTCAAATAGCTTCTGCAAAGTCTCCTGACAAAATCGCGAAGTCTCAAACGAATTTGTCGGCGGCTTCCGCGGTTAGGAAAACATTGGATGAAAATTGAGAGAAAATATTTTTCTAATGATAAATCGTCAAATTTATTCCCATTAATTATTAATTAATTTATTTATTTATTATTCACATTTCGAAAAATCAAAGTGGAAAATCCGAAAAAAA
>MQRK01250811.1:0-12866 GCA_001938485.1 Girardia tigrina
TATAAAAAAATTAAATGAGATTTTTGATGATTTGTATCTTAAATGCAAATTTAAAGATAAAATGTAGATATTTTCGCGGAACACTGATGTGCCGCGGAACACGGGTTGAGAACCACTGCTGTAATTGATTGCAATAACGACGTAATTGATCGAAAACCACTGTATTTCTAATTTTTTTTGTGTTAATGACATAATAAAAAATACAATTATGCAATTTAAAATATTCCTCACATGTATACAAAAGAAGTCGAAATAAATTATAAGAAAAAAGAAACAAGAGTAAATCTTATATCGATTTGTATGATATTTTCAATGAAAATTGTTAATCTTGCATTATTAATTATCATTGATATAATTTTTAAATTGAAAATTGTCGCGAAATCTCTTCCAGATAAACACGGCATGAGATTATTTTGAAGATGACTGAAAAAAATAATACGAACGACAGAAAACAAACGAATTTTTCTTGAGTGAGTTTTGTTTATTTAATCCAAATTTTCTGTTCAAGGTTGACATGTGATTAGTCGCCATATTGAATTGAATGCATTGGATGTTAACATAATCGGTGATTTATGATGCCCAGGCGAGTTACGGTGTTGGAGGACAATGTCAAGTACCGAGACGGCAAAAAGGTGATTGGGAATTTATCGATTATCGACAACGAATTTGTTTTTTGTATTTTTACTGAATTATGAGAAATTTTCTGGAATGTTTTTGAGTGAAATTTGTTTTTTTATGTTCCAGTGGAAACAGCGATATTGTGTACTCGATAAAGCGGATTCGAAGACAGGTAAATCGGTTGTGGGCATAGAATTAGCGAGGGTTTTCTGGGAGAAATAAATCGATTGAAAAAAATTTTAATATTGACGAATTAATTTTTTGTTGGGGTGAAAAATTTTTAATTATTTATTAATAATTTTAATCATAATATTTTTGTTATTTATTATTTTTATTTATTAATAATTATTTTATTTTGACTATTTCTTCATTAATATTAGATATATTTTTTATTGATAGAAAAAATATTGAAATTATCTAAAAATTATATTTTATAATAATTTATTATTATTTATAATTATTTATATATTTTTTTTATTTTCGAGAGATTTGATGTAAGTTGATTTAAGTTATTTTTTATTATTTACGAATACATTTTTTTGAAGTTAATTTTGAAGTTAACTAAAAAAATGACTAATAATTATTTATTTATTTTTATTTATTATTTTATTTATTAATTATTATTTATTTAAATATTATTATTTTATTCTTGTTTGTTAATCATTTTTATTTTTGAGATAATTAAATTGATATATAATGACACAAATTGAGTTTAATATGAACGATTTATTTTTTCGGGGGCATAGAAAAAAATTAAAATTATTTATTAATTTTAAATAATTTTAATCAATAATTTATAATTATTTATAAATTAATATTTATTTAATAATTATTATGTGTGTAGTTCCGTACGGGCCCCTACAAATATAAAAATATGACGATGTATAAAAATTACCAGCATTCCAGGAAAAATAATTTTAAAATTAAAAAAAATATTTAAAATTTTTTTAATTAACCTAACCTGAATTGAAAAATACCTATATTTATTGTGTAATCACTGGCTTCTCTGACTTATGTATATTTTTAAATTAAACCTATTTTTGTCTCATTTTTTAAAACTATTTTTTATTTATTATTATTTTTGCATAAAAAATTAACTGAAAATAATTTTAAAAAACAGAAAATCCAAAAAAAATATTCAATTTTAAATACAAAAAAATTTATTTATAAAACATGTTAAGCATACCTAAAAAATATGAAACAAATTATTTAATATTTATTGAAATCTAAAATCGTGATACAAATATTTCTTAAATTAAGTCGAATATTTTCTAGAATAAGTCAGTGAAGCCAGCGATTACGTAATCAAAACTTATGTTTTTTGCCATTGACATTTTGTGACTTCAAAAAAATTTTAAATAAATTTTATAAAATTTTTAAATTATTTCACCTGGAATGCCGATAATTTGTTATATATTGTCATTATTTTTGCAGGGGTCCATGCGGAACTATACCCATTATTCTTTATTCATTGACATTAGATATACATTTTTTTGTGATAGAAAAAATATTAAAATTATCGAAAATTAATTATAAACAATTTTAATCATTAATTTATTATTATTTGTTAATAATAATATTATTATAATAATATAAGGTGTTAGTAATTTTTAGGGAAAATATATAATTCTTGTTAAGTAAGGTATTCTGTAGATTAATTCGTTCTGTTCCAACATTGACATACTTTTCAAGGTTAATCATATTATGAGGAGTTAGTTGATTTTTAGTCGCTGATCAAAATTTAAATAGTTTTAAAAAATTATTTGGAATTGAAATCAAATTGAAAATATTAAAAATTAATTAGACAGACACTTAAATATTTTAAATTTGAAAATATTCTTTATAAATTCATTTGAATTAAAATATTATTTCAGTAGAAAAATGAGTGGATCAAAACAGATAACAGATAAAACAGTATTTTTAAAAATAATAATTTTATTTGAATTTCATTAAAAACTTTAATTAATATTTTTAAAAATTTATTTTTCAAATTTTAAATTAAATTATGGATTTGAATGAAAAAATTTAATATTTAAAATATAATAAAAATGAATATTAAATATATAAGCTATTTTCAAAAATTTCAAAAAAATACTAAAAATAGTTTAAAAACAGCATATATATCATTTGAAAAACAAAATAAAAAAATAAAAAAAAACAAAAAACAAAAGGTTTAAAATAAACAACAAATTAAAAAATTGAATATTGTTTTGATTTGATTGCAATTTTAACCCTTTGAACGCGTTAAACATTATTAAACATTAAATTCGGGCGACTATAGTCGATTTACGCGTTCAAAGGGTTAAATAAATGAAAAATTATTGGAAAATAGAGATCGGTGGATTGATTATTAATTAGGAAAATAGTTGGAAATTTTGTTTGCAAATTCTTTATAATAAATTTATAAATTGAGTAAAGAAAAATGATTTCTGAAATTGATGTTACAAACTCATACATATCATAACATTTCATTTTAGTATTGATAATTATTCCCACTGTAATTCCCAAACTATTAGGGTGAACCAAAAGTCTTTTCGTATTTTTTATTAAAAATTTAAACATAATTTTTAACATACATAAATTTTAAACATAATTTAACATAAAACAAATAAAAAACATTTAAGTTTCAAAGTAAAGGAATCTAAATTTGAATCTATAGCTTGAATCCATCTATGGGTTTCATTGACATGGAATCCTACATGTATCTTTATCAGATTTTCTTTTTTTAATTTTTCTATTTTTGGATTTTTAAGTTTTTGGTTTTTTCAATTTTTAAAAATAGATGTATAAAAAGTTCGTTTTCTGAAATACATTTTCCGAAAAAAGTTTTTCTATAATTTAAAAATATTAAGAAATCCGGATTAGACAAATTGATTTCTTTACTTTCACATGAAAATTCATCCGTATTACACGATTAGACACATCCGGATTATGCGATTTCGACTGTATAAAGATTTTCATAATGAAATATATTTTATATTAAAACCAATTAGTTTTTATAAATATTTTTTTTCCATGACTAAACAAATTATACTTCAAATGAACATATTTAGTGTGGTAAATCGTATACATATACAGTTAATTTTTAAAACAATAATAATATAAATTGGAACGAAATGATCTAAAAATTGATTAGTGGTCAGAATAATGACAAATTATTTTGATCACTTAATGTTAAAAGTAATTTTTGAGAACTTCTATCTTGCGAGAGACCAGATCTAATTTTATAGGTAAAAAGCTGACCACCCTTTTCCCATTCGTTTACGTGGAAATAACTCTTGTCAGAAACGGATGCTTACATTAAAAAGAATAATGAGAAATGTTTATAATGAAAATCATTCTTGTAAATTATTGTAAAATATTAAAACTTTTTAACTTCCTGAATTCATTTTTGTTATATTTTTTTTATTTTAGAAATGTTTTCTCGTTCCGATTTTATTAATGTATTATTCGAGTCCGAAGTTTGAGTATTTTAATTTTAATCCTCAGCATTCATTTCTGACTACATTTACGGATATTAGTATTCAATAAAAAAAATATTTTATCTATGACTAAAAATTTTCGAATTGTAATTTATCCGTTTTTCCAGACAGAAACTTTTTGAGATATTTTAAAAATCTTTCCATATTACGAAAAATGTTGAAACATCAGTACAAGTGATCTCATAGTAGTAAATGTTTCTTTGGTCCATCCAATCTTTCCTAATCCTAAACTTATTAAATTATTAACGAAATCTAATAAAAAGCTTCAAATATTCAATAATAAACTATATTAAACAAATTATTAAATATAAAACATTAATTTATTTTTATTTAAATAAATGTTAAAATAATGTAATTTAATCAAATTATTTTATAAGTTTTGATCATCTTTTTACAATAATGTATACATATTATTAATTATTAATATAAACTGAAAAACATGTTTTAAGATTTATTTAATAAAAAACATTTTTTACATTAAAGCATTATTGATTTTTGCTTTCTAAATGTTAATTAATAGATTAATTAATAGATTATACATTCCAAAGAATAGAATTTGTAAGATCAGTAGTGTTTAAATAATAAAAGTCACACAAAACTACAAAATATCTTGATATAGAAATAGAGAAGTGATAGACGTCTTGTGTAAAGAATGAATGTCACTGAGTGTTGGTCTTGGCAACTGGTCCAAGATGTTCTGAAAATAAAGCATCATTCAATGGGTTTTCTGTTCTTCAAGGTTGTATTAATAAAATAGTATTTGACGAAACGTAAATAAGTAAAGTAGTTTCATTCAAAAGTTTTTTTCTAAAGTTTCTTTCAAAGATACAACAAATCTCAGTAGCATCTTCAAAATTTTTCATCTTGATTATTAAATTTTATATTTATTTTTGATAGAAAAATAAATAAGATATAATTAATTAATTATTTTCATTTTTTTTCAATATTTTGGGATTAAATAATTTTTGTTAAATAATGACTTTGAATTAAATGAAATACGAAAATTTAATTATTTAAAATTTTCAAGTTATATAAAATATTAACTTTAAATTAAATTATTTCTAGTCACTTATAATTAAAATTATTGATCATCCATATGAATTTTCGTTGGTAAAATTTCGATGAAATTTAAATAATAGACATTAAAGTTATTTTGGTTAACAAATTCCATTGCTTCGGTAAATATAGAACGTGTTTCACATCGTCATTGTGACGCTAAATGCAGTAAACTCTTGATGTTGACTTTACCTCTTCGGTCTATTTATTTAACCTGTCACCAAAATAGAATATTTTTGCATTAAAAAAAGATAAATTATTTTTAAATAGTAATTGTTAGATAAATATAGTCAATCACTTTCATTAAAATAAATTATTAAGACAGTGAATCAAATGACTACGTAAAAATTTAAATCAAATAAATCAGTAACTTTTTTTTATAATATTTTTGTAATCGTCTTTTAAAATAAACTCCAACGAAGAATATTCGATGAATCTTCAAACCCTTGCTAATTTTATTTGACGTGGATAGACAGTACTACATTTTCAGAAATTTCAGGTCCCATAACGATGTATATTTTTAAAAAATTCGGAAACACAACTGCCAATCAACATTTTGACGAAAAGTCATCAAGAGAACATTTTTCAGATGAAATAACCGGGTTTGAATATGGGCGCCACGTTGATAAAGAGGGTTCTGTGGTGGCTCTGATCGGCAGAACTGTTGTTTATTGCATTGCTTTTCAGCGGAATGAAACCATGTTCAGATGGGCAGAAACGCTCAATAAACATTTTACAAGTGAGAATTTATTGAGCATTGCTTTCCTATTTATATTCATTCATTTTAAATGCTAAAAATATTGATATCAAACGGTTTAAATTTCCCAATACATTTACAAATGTAATATTTGTATTTCTATGATATTGTTGAATGGTGAATGCCATCAAAATCATACCAATTAAATTTCTGCAAAATTTGTCACCCGAACTCAATAATTTCAATGCCAAATTTTATTCCAGAATCTGTTGCTCTTTGACGATAGGAGTCTAAAAATGCCACCCACAATTAATAAAAGATATTAACAAAATAGCATAGTTTAAATACGCCACATTTTAACATGATTTTATTTTTCATAGATTTTTGTAATTGATTCGCAGTTTTGTATTAAATGATCGATAGAGAGAATGCCAAAATATGTTTTATGACTTCTCTGAGCGTTCTTTTTATCAAAATATGCATCTGTATTTTTATCCATGCAATTACACACTTGTATACTTACATGCGACCAAACGGTTTAGTAAGAATGAATGCGCTTTAGGGCCAAAAAGATCACCAACCCAATCAAGATGTTCCTCCGCTCGCTGGCTTGCTCTCACCACAAATCACGCAGTCTTTTGCGATACGTGGACAGAATAAATTATGACATACAATAAGGAAAAACCACAGCTTATAAAATTAAATACCATGTGTTTAACGATGAAGTATTGAACAGGTTGCCCGAGACGCCACATTTCCTAATCATGGACAATACCCGGATCCACATGAATACTTTTTCAAATCATACAATCATAAACTAGTCCTCATATTCCACTTTTCTCAATATAAGCGAGTCTTAAATATAAAAGGGATGATATTTTAAAACAGAGGTTACCAAACTATCTGGACATGCTGTCCATTAATCAAAAACAAAGGCAAAAAGTAAAAAAATATGGTTGCAAAACAGAAATACAAAGGTATATGCAGTTATATCAACCATTTGTCATATCAACCATTACTGAAATTGTGATATTTTCGGTGATTAATGTTGCATAATTTTTGTGCATTATAATTAAATGTATTGAATGACTTCAAAAAATAACATCATTTTTAGGCGTAAAATAGTAACGAAATTGCATGTGTGATGGTAAGTATATTACTCTCGAACCTGTTATTGCGCCGTGATTAGGAACCGCATATAAAAAATCTCAAAAATTCATGAGTACCTAAAAAATCGTTTTCGAAACAATATTAAAAAGGTTTTACGAGGTCGCACATATTAAATTGCATAAAAAGACAGCATAAAATAGGTTTGAGTGTAAATATCATTTTCTGATTAATAACTGCTGTGAAGGACAGGCTCACTCTTAAAATTTTTGAAACAATTAATTTTTATAAAGAATTTCTAAAATAAGGAAATATTTAAAATCAAAAGTTTTTAAAGCAATTATAATGTAAAAATATATCTTAATTTAATTTTAAAAAGTTATTTTCGGAAATAATCGAATTATAATTGTGGGTAAAAATGTTTTTAAACTGAAATATTGATAATAAATAAAACGTTAAAATATGCCAGCAGTTCCTTTGCAATTCAAATATTCGCACCAGAATTTTACCACGCGATAACCATCTAACTTGCGTATGAAGAAGTAAAGTGGTGTGGATACTACCCATATCTTCGCACATGGCTTTAAAAATACGTGATTGCATTGGTTCTCTTTTAATCAAATTAATAATATTGACTACTTCGTCTAGAACAGATTTAAATGTCACTGAAATCCTTTTTGTTACTAATGCATATCTGCGAAGAATGCAATGAGTACTGTTACAATTTTTTGCAACATTTTCAATCCGTGCTACAGCACCACCCACTTTTCCCGTCATTGCTCTTGTTCCATCGTTGCATGCATCAATACATTTTTCCCAGTTAATTTTGTGTTGTCATAACATTATCAATGCAGTTAAATATATTCTCCCATGTGGTATTCATTTTTTTAATTTAATAAAATTTGTCACGCGGAACCCTTAAATTTTTTCATGGAACCCCTGGGTTCCGCGGAACACACTTTGGGAAGCACTGACATAGAATCACTGACTTTTGAAAAAGTCTATGGAATGAAAAATAAACTTTTCATGTGATACTTCACATAAAAGTGTAGATGATTAAACCCGTAATCTTTTCAACCCTTTTACTGTAACTTGTCATATTTCACTGCATAATTTCTTATTCTAAATATATGTATTTTAAAACTATATTTACATATTCTTATTCAACCAAAATGAACTACAGAACCAGAATCATTTTTCCAAATATTACAATTTTATTTATTTTTCATTTTATTGGAAAAGAAAAGTGTTAAATTTTTATTTAATAAAAATTCTACAAAATAACGAATCATAGAAAATAAATTATTAAATTAAAACATTTTTATTTAATTGAATAATTATAAAATAAAAAAAGGACAATATTTGAGTGTGATTTCGTCGAATAAGACCATCAAAAGTAATAATAGGCTTGGAGGAATATTAATATTTGTCTAGGACTCATCTGACAAATTAGATCATTAGTATAGATCCTCTTTTGTGGATCATCTCATAAAATTATTTATCAATGGAACGAATAGACACATATGCTTGCAAAAATATTTATAATTATAAATGAAAAATATGAAATTTATAATTGAATTAAAATGGATACTTAGGTGCAACTTTTCATGCTACTTTGAAAAAGATATCAGAAACAAGTGGCCTTTTCAACAAGATAAATTCTGGTATCCAAGGCAATTTGCATGTTCAGGGAACGAGGCTGTGTCTGATCGGTGAACCCGCCGACGGCAACAAGTTCATCTGTGAGTGGCCCATCGAGAGCCTCGTGTCTGTCGATATCTTCAATACTGACTGTGATAAGGTCCGAGAGCTTGTTATCAAATCGAATGGTAAATTACCAAAAAGTACATATTATTTTTTTGATGAAATATTTATACTTCATGAAAAAGTAAACTCTTACGACAACCAAATATTTAAAAAATATTGTTTCTTTGCTATTTAAATTATCTAATTTCATTTTACAATTTTGAATTCGTTATTATTGATCTTTTATTCCTTGCTTTACTGTTTTTGCACATTGATAGTAATCGTTTTAGTGATAGAATAGTAAAAATTTGGTTATCAATAATATGGTGTTTTTATTAATTTTAAAATAAATAAATTATAGATTTGTAGTGCTTCTGAGTCCCCCTTACGGTCCCCATTTGGCTCCTAGCAATTTATTATTGCTTTCCAGTCTTAAACAGCACTAGAAAGACAAGTTTATATCAAATACATGTGGATTAAATAAGCGAAAAGGTTTTTTTACGAAAAAGATGCAAGTTGGTTCCGAAAAGCGTTTTTTGACGTAGTTTTCCGATTGAAAGTGTTAATAATGGCAGGCATATTGGAGTGTGATAGTGTATTGATCTCTCAAATAAGACATTTAGAATTATAGTTTACATTTTTCACCATTTAAAAATTCATTATTAACTTCCTAAATGGGGTTTTCTACGGCCTTATTTGACGTCACATGTATGTATAAGGTATTTTTATCTCTAGCATTTATCAGTTTAGATCTGAAAATCCATCAAAAATTATATAACTTTCAAGCTTTTCAGAAGAATTTTTCAAAAATAAAAATTTGTATTGGTTACAAAACAAGTTCACCGAACATTTCAAGTTCAGTTAACTCGTTTTGTTTTTAATTAATAATTTTTTGCGGGAATATCGTAGAATTAATTGAAAAGGGGATATATATGAATAAATGTGAGAAACATTTAAAAATGTTTGCCGTCCTTTGAGAAAAATTGCAAAAAGTATATATACGTCTGTCGCCCTTAAAGGATTAAAATAAATTATCAGAATCAATTTTATGGAGATCCTTTTACACGAAAGTTGCCCATACTGTCTGTGGTCGGTTCACGAAACAGTAATTTACAGCAAGATTGAACTAATCTATTTTAATATACGAAATAATTGTTGTTTCAGTGTGAAAAAATTTATTTTTAGGATCATTTAAAAATCTCGTTCTCTTGTCCCATACAGGAAAAAATGGCAATGTTATCTCTGATTAATTTGCTTTAAATTATTTATTTTCTTGTATAAATTATAAAGTGAATTTAATAGATAAATTAATATTTATTTTTTTCTGAAAAATAATGATTTCTTTTTATCTTTTTATTCTTTTATTTTGATAATATATCATTTTTATCATATATAATTAGATTCATAATGATTATATATATATATATATATATATTTAACGAAATAATTTTTAACTAAACATTTTTTGGTAAGAATACAATATTCTATATTTGTTAGACAAATTTGAGACAATGAATTTTAATATTTTATTCCATAAGTTAAAATGTTTATTCCATTACCATTTTATCCTGTGTATACACGGGGTTCACTAGAAGGACCGTATCACACAAATACCGTGTATACACGGGGTTTTATATTTCAGCGATAATTTATATAATATGGTTGCCAGTGATAAAAATAAATAAATATCTTCATTTATTTATACTCCGAGAAGTAAAATAAACATTTAAAAATAGTTAATTTTTGACCGATCATTCAAAAAAATAGATCGACAGGGGTTAATATGAAGAATTAGTCTACATATAAAATATAGTATATAGTGAAAATTATTTTGACCATGCAAAAACCCAAGAATTGATCCAAGATTTGTCTGGCAGTTAACCGTGTTAGTCAGATTTAGCTCCATCAGTCTACCGGGTTCCCACTGAAAAATATCCTTTCTGAAAACTGTTTTTTGTTAAATAAAGAAGCGATTGATTATGGTAATGGGAATTTTTGGATTTGTATCAATAACATGAAAAATTTATTAATAAACGTCGAGAAAGGATTCTTAGTAGTGATAAAATGTTTAAAAAATGTTTATAAAATATTCAATGATACCCTTAGTTAAAAAACCTGCGGATTTGTCCATTGACTTTACCAAGTACAAAGAAAATCATTTTTTGTTTTATAAGTTAATTTAAACATATTTTTAAGATAATTTCTAAAAAAGATTAACATTTTCTTTATTTTTATCTTCAATTTTTTCTATTTCAATGTATCAACACAAATAGTCTTGTTGGTGCATCAGTTCCCATTCCTTTATTTACCCTATAAATATCGTTCATTAGTCTTGTAGTGCTTGTCACATATTCAATCATTGGGCAGTAAACGGATTAATATGCGTGTAACGCATATAATGTAGGTATGACCCACGACAAAATAGGTATGAAAGAAACTATTCATTTTAAACTTATTTTTTGTGTTTCTTGTCTGTATACAAATAATAATTATGGCGTAGGTTCTGGTTTTATATACCGATTGTAACAACAGTTTTTTGAAAATTACGTTTAATACTAATAAAATATTATTTGATGTTATGGTCAATTTTATCAAGGGGTTTAAAATATTTTCATTATAAATAAAAATATAAAAAATTATAAATAACCTTGTAAAGTTTAAAAAAGATGTTATAATAGTTTCACTTCAAAGATGGTAAAATTATAAATTTATACACCGTAGAAAATATTACTCTGATTTTATTTAATATTTATATTCTTATAACATATACTTAATATCAATTAAATTATTATTAGCAATTATTACAAAAGTATTATAATTTTGGTTTCAATATTTACGAAGGAAATCTTAATTTATATTTATAACCAAATTAAGAAAAGAAATATTCAATATTTTACCAAAAGATTTCATTACAATGAATTTGTTGATAATAAAGTTGAAGAAGATGGTGTTGCACATTGGTCTAAGGATCAAAGGATTTGATCATCAATACTTCACATATCACTCTCTCCCAGTAATTATTTAATTATGAACACAATCTAAGAATTTGCTAATATATCAAATTTACTATTTAAAAAGTTCTCTGTATTGAAACTTATTGCCATCACTTTCATTTCGATTTTGGTCCTGAAATCGTTTGTAGAGATTAAGACAGCTTCGATGTACGCAGCGTCACAACCATTAGTGATACTGACAAATTAGATTTTATCCAAATGGAGTGATTGATTTATTGCCGAATAAACTCCATATCTTACATGAATTTATCATTGTTAATTCACTCTGATGATGACGGTTCACTCGTCGAAATTAATAACAATAAATTATGATGATCGTTTTTTGCGTTTTATAAACAACTTCCCCCCATCAGTATTTAAATATTTATATTAATTTAATTATAGTAACATTTTCCTTTTATATTATTTCCGACATCTTTCAGAATTTCATTTAATATTTAAAGATTTTTCGCTTATCTTTACCGAGTACAAATTTTACCGATACTGTCATGAATAAAATTGGATGTATTTATCAAATTTCTTTTGATCGTACTTTTATCACTAATTCATTGTGAATGTATAAATTGAAGGGGCTCATTATATCATGACATTGCATCGCTAGGTCTCATCATAAGGGTTTGCTTTCAGTGTGATTATAAAACTCAGATGCGAAAATATTCAGAATGAAACGTGACATTATAAAATAGATTCTATTTTCTGAACGATATCACATGATTTTAAAATTGGTTCTGGTTTTCAGTATGATATGTGATAAAATGTGACTAGGTCTTGGTGGATTTTGAATAGAATTACTAAAGATTTAAATAATAAATTACAAGTTTCAAGTATCATTAAATGGTCTTGGAAACATTACATCTTTGATCGGGTATAAGATAGTTGAGTTTATGTCGCTTTTAGATTGACATTGTTTTTTCTAGTTAGAGCTTATATAGGTCAATATCATTTATAATATAAAATACTATTCGATCTATACTGTTTATTTGATTAGTTTTTTATTGTAAAAAGAAACATTTAATTTAGAAAAAACCCAAGACTTTTTAAAAAACAATTTTTTAAATGTGAATCTTTCTTATAATTTTGTCTATCTCACTTCAACTATCATTACCGAATATATATATATATATATATATATATATATATATATAT
>MQRK01250814.1:9863-25037 GCA_001938485.1 Girardia tigrina
GAGATGAAACTTCTCACACTCAATACAATCAACTCAATTTTAGCCTTCCCATCAAACTCAAAACAATCCGAAATCTCATCGATGCAATTTGACTGAAATGTCTGACCAAATGGAAATCTTTTCTGCAGAGGATGAAGAAGATCATTGGTCCTTATCCAAGCTTTCAGTTGCCAGCAAAGGAGTGTCGTGAGAAGTTTGTATAGGTATTCTTGAAGGGCAATGCCCCTCCAGGAGCTCGGAATGTGATATTCACCCTCTTTTCCGGATTTGGGGATCATGAGGGTGTCAAAAGTTTTCCAATCAGAAGGGACAGTGTTGGATTCAAGAATAATACCAAAGATTTTCTCACAGATAGCTCCTTCAGGATCGGAGTACAAGATATCCTGGTAAGAAATTCCGCTCTGGCCAGGGGAGGACTTGTCTTTTTGCTGAAGGCAGGAAAGGATTTCTTCTCTAGTTGGAGGACGGAAAGAGAAGGCAGGACCTGATTTAATAGGACAGTCAAACGAGTCAGGAAGGAAATTAAAATAAGAATTATTCTTATTAACAAAGTTGGTAAAATCCGCAGGAGTGGGTTTGGCAGAAGCGTTCACCCGTGGTTTTATTAGGGCCATAGCAGCCTTGGGATTTACAACATAAGTTTTTTGAATTCTGTCATGATCTACTCTATTAGCGCTTACCTCTGAGCAGCCAAGATATGGAGAGCGAGGTTTTGCAGGTCTAATAGAATAAATATGACCGGAAAAGGCAGAATTAAGCTGGTCAAGCTCATCATTTGCATGTTCCCTGTTAACGTTCAGGGCAAGAACTTTTCGAGCAGCGACACAGCGAGTGGTGGTAGAAGGATGAGCAGATTTCTTAACCTTATTAGACCGAAGAACAAACTTCACAGCAAAGGTTCGGATGGCTTTCAGGTTGATTCTATTGTCAAATGAGACTCCCGAAAAATTCCTCAAATAGCCACAAATAAGAGGACCGCTATCAATGTATTTTGTAGAGGTTACAATGTTAGGGGGGGAATCAGCATAGACAAGGTGGACCAAAAGAAAGCCGTTACAGAAATCGCATAAAGTCTCAATAATAGATCGATAAAGAGAGAACGCTTGAAGACCAACAGGATCCCAGACAGAGATCGTAGAAGAAGAGAAGTCACAAGTCACAACTATCCAGCGACATTGTCGAAAGAAGAGGGGAAAGGCAATCTTCTTTTTGTTGGCAATATCACGAAGGCAGAAATGTTCAAGAATGAAATCTCTATTGTTGGCGACAATAGCCCTAGAAAGATCTACAGGAAAGACAAAGAAATCCTTACAATTAACAGAGGCTTCAGCAAAAGCATCAACATGATGATTAGAGAAAGCCAAAAAGGGAAGGAGAGCATTCGGCCCTGGACAGTCCCCCACATCATCAGAAAAGGTACAATTTCCCAGCGAGTGAACTACTTTTCTAACATGATAGGGATTAATGTCCACATTGGAACCCAGGAAGCTGATCCAAAGAGCATAAACACAAATCATTGG
Organism: Girardia tigrina; assembly: GCA_001938485.1. Classification (NCBI taxonomy): domain Eukaryota; kingdom Metazoa; phylum Platyhelminthes; order Tricladida; family Dugesiidae; genus Girardia; species Girardia tigrina. Next base: position 11,384 of record MQRK01250814.1, read on the forward strand.
TCCGCAGTCAAAATCATTAACTTGTCCAGGGAAATCGTGAGTTTCACTATCCCGGAGAGAGATGTCAGCCACCATATTCTCAAGAGTTTTGATGAATTTAGCACAGGCAAACCGAGCTTCATCAAGATAAGGAGATGCACTTTTCGATGGGTCGAACCAACAAGCAGAGTGCTCTTTGAGGGAGACATGCAGGAGGATCCAATGGGAGTCACAGAGAAGAATTGGGACAAGAAGATCTGTAGAATTTTCAGGAATGTCACCAATCATGCTCCTATCGACAACAGTAGAGCGAGAAACGCTGGCACTCAGAGGAATGTGAGTGTGACAGCAAATAAAGGAGTTCAGGAAGCAGTCGATATCAGAACCGGAGAACGATAAGCAGCTAAGATCAGTGGAAAGATCAGAAATATTATTGGCCATGGCTGGGATATTAGGCACAATAACAGACGGGCCTAGTCACGTGGAGAGTGCAGCCCTACTCTCTTCAATAATGGATGAAACTTTTTGAACAACTCTCTGAATGATACCTTGAACAGCAAAGTTACTCTGAAGAGTCGAAATGGAGGAGGCACAATGAACGCTAATGAGACGGGTGCATTGTCCTATTACATTATCTCTGGATTTGTTGGAACCACATGTTTGAAGAGTAGCCTTGCAGAATTTTTGCAAGTATTCCTCTTTATTGATCATCTTCTTGATAAATTTTCTAAGAAGCTGCTGTCTGGTAGCAGGGCCTTCAGTAGAAAGATTTAGAGCAGTTTCCGATTCGGATTCAGATGGGAGTTCTGAATTGGCATTCACGAGTGGAATAGCATTGGATATACCAGATGAGACCAGGGGGGTAGAGAATAACGCTTCAATAGAAGTCGGATGGGTCGCTGCAGCTGGAGTTCCCAAGGATAGGGGGGTTGCAGAGCTCATATGAGATGTTTGTGCCGGAGTAGTGTTCAGTAAAGAGGGAGCCTCAATAGATGAAGTCTGAATGGTTGCTTGAGTTGGGGTTTCAAAAGTCAACGGGGGGTCAGAAATCAAAGCAAGAGAGGCTTCAGATGGAGTTTCAGAGGACAGAGAGGGGTCCAGAAACAGTAACCAAGGAGGTTTCAATTGGAGATCTCTGCTCTGGAGAGATGAACACTAGAGAAGAAGCTTCAGCAGAAGTCTGAATGGTTGCTTGACCATCATTAACAGGTGTTCCCGTGGGATCAGAGATCAAAACAAGAGAAGCTTCATGAGTAGAGTTGGAGGGGGCACTGAGATTGGTGATGTCTGACAGGAGGTTGGAAGAGGAGCCCTTGGATTAGGCGTAGAAAGAACTGGCGAAGGTGGCAGGCTAATAGGAGTACCAGTAAATTGGAAGCCAGGAAAAAGGCTTTCAGAGGAGGATAAATTAGAGTTCTGGGTCAGTTGGAAGTTCAAGGATGTTCCCTGGGTACATAACATTACATCGTCAATGTCATCAACATCATCAATGTCAACTTGCTGCTCAGAACCTAGAAAGAAAAGGAATGTCATAGCCACTTCCTTAACCACATCAGGGGAGTCCGTGTCGTCTGGAAGGTCCAATATAGAAAGTAGATAGAAAATTTGTTCAATAACAAAGGAAGGGTTATCTTCTTTCTTACAAGTTTCAAAGACTTTAGTCGCAAGCATACGGAGAGGTTCCGTCAAAGGAATTGGAGGGGGTCCGGTGTGCAGACTGGAACAGATTCCAAGGAAATTATCGCGAATAATCGATATTTGTTGACTCTTGGACAGGTATTTAGTCTTTTCCATCACAAGCCTAACAAGGTGTTCAAGGTTTCTCAAGTTAAGTTCAGGGAAACTTGACAAGGATTCACGAACGCTTTCCAATAAAGAATGAGACATGGATGGAGAAGGTTCACAGTGTGTAGAAGAGCGGACAGTTTCAAAAAGTTTCTTAAAGGAATCCTCACAAAGGGGGTGGAAAGTCACCAGTTTTGAGAATCTCAAGGTAAGTGTCAAAGAATTTTTCCTTATAAGCATGAGAGTCGGTGAACTCTTGGAATTTTTCAAAGACATCCAATCTACAGAGGCTGACATCACCATTAGGTGTTTGGATTATGTTCAGTGTGGACACGGAATGCAAGGAATTAATGACAGAGGAATTGTCGGCTGACACGTTTGTAAAGAGTTTGGAGAACTGGTTAACCCTTGTCTTTAGGATTTCATCAGAGACGTCAATAGATTTACCCTGAAGGAATTCGTGATATTTATTGAGGAGAGAGTTGTTCATTTTAAGAGATTGAAAGAAGGATAAGATGGTGTCATTATGATATAATCGGTTGCTATGGAGGGTGGAAGCAAAGACCCTGAATTTTTCAATAATAGCATTGTAAGAGAGTGTTGTTGTTAATTTTTTAATTTTCAGAAATAAGAATTTTGGTTTTTAAAAATTTCGAATTATAATCGAAATTAAAAAAAATAATAGAAAATAGAAATAAAAAAAAGAAAATAAAAAAAGTAAATTTGTTTAAATAACAAATTTAAACTGTGGTAGATTAATAAATTTTGGCCAGTTTTTAATTTGTTTTGATTTAGAATGGAAGATATTTCCAAACCTAACAAGCATCATCAATGTTCAAATCTCCTTTGTCAGCAAAGTTCTTCAAGGCTTGGAAGGAACGAGACTTATTGGGGAGACATGGTTTGACAACCTTCTTAGGGACTATACCTTTGGAGGAGGTGGAAAGAAAGGAAGAAAGATTGTCACCTGCGAGTGGATCAATGCAATTCTTTGAGAAGATCCGAAAGTTCTGAAACAAGGTTTCATCTAACGACAGAGAAAGATTCTGTTCCTCAATAATGGAAGATGCTTTCTTAAAGAAAAGCCGTTTATTGATGAAGGGGAGTTTTTTTAACACTTATCATTGTTCTCTTCCTAATTATTCTTTTGAGTAGGGGGTGTTCTTTTGCCTAGGGACCTTACAAATAGAGAAGTAAGATAGAAAAGAGGAAAGGTGATGATCAATGGGATCTTCACGGCCTCTAGAATAGCTCCTAAAACTTGTAAAAAGGTCATAATTGGCATTGAGATAAAAGCCTTGGCTTTTGATAAGCTCAGAAGTTTTATTGAAGAAGAGTTTTCTATCAATGAAAGGAAGGCGACGAGAAGTTTGTTTTACATTTGGCTTGTGAGAAGCAGAAAGAAATGTACTGAGAGCTGTCGCAGAGAAGACTTTGATAAGGGTGAAATCAATGGAGAGGGTGATAAATTTTTTAAACTCCGAAAGAGTGTTGTTAGTCCATTTGAAATTAATGTTTTTCCTCTTTGCAAAGGTCAGAATGTTGGACTTAACCTTATCATCAATAACCTTGACAGTTTTTCCATTAAAAATGTTGATAGAAGTTTTAATGGAAAGATGTTCAGCAAAGGCGGTTAAGCTATCATCGTCATAGGGGTTCGTCAGAGTTTTATTTCAAATATTAAGATATTAACACCAGGTAAGTTTGAATAAAAGTAACGTCTATTGGTTACATGTCTATTGGATATAACTCCATATTGATTATCAAACGAGATTCGAACACAATCCTGGTGACGTGAGAGATTTATTGTCGAATATACTTAGGATTTTTTTTAGTACATGATATTATTTTTAAATTTATTGCATTGTATAGTATTTTTAAAATAGAATTTTTAAATGTCTTATCCTGCTGAGTAAGGAACAATTAAAATAAATATCTAATGATGACGATGAATCCGTCGAAATTAATAAACATGAATATAAAAAATTTTAATTGGTTTAATTTTTTTCATTAAAAATTATTTTTCCTTACAATAAAATAGTTACTTTTCATAAAACAAATACAACATATTAAACAATAGGATTCTTAAAGACTTATACTTTTTTAGGAAGGTTTCTTTTGGTTTCATGTATTTTTAAAAAGAATTTTTGAAAACTTAATATTATTTTTTTTCAAAAAATCGGCAAAATATCATAAAAATTGATTTCTAAAAGCATAGGAAAATCTAATTAAATGAAAAAGAAAAAATCGAATTATTCTAATCATTAATACCGTTCGTAGAAATAGAACGAGGAAATAAACCTAATTATGTAGATGAAATATTTTTAAATTTCAATTCAATTTATTTCATTTTAGATTGTTCACATTTTTGCTCTTTCATTCCAAATACTCGGAGATTTGACCATCGCCGTCGAGGATGTTAATTAAAAATTTTCTGATTAAATTTCGTTTAGAGAAGAATAGTTAAATTTCTAAGCTTTATTTACTGATTATATTTAAAATATTGAATAGCATCAAAAGACCTCATTTCGATATTTTGATTAAATTATATTTCGGTTATTCCGTTTACTTCTTAAACTTTAATTGTTCAGGAACTCCAGCTTCATTCGAATGATTTCTGTTCAGAAATAGGTGTTCGGTTCGGATTGAACATTTACGACTTTACTAAACTGGTGTATAGTGGTATATATTTTTACATATTAAATTGATATTTTTTCATATTAAATACACAATTTTTTATACTAAATACATAATTTTTACTATTAAATACATATTTTTAATATTAAATTGATATTGATACATGTTGACACTGCTTCGTATGTCGCCAGTAAATCTTTCCCGATAAAAGCTTTTACCATCAACATTTGAATCGTTTCATTAATCTGCAGTACATCAAAAAATCTTTGGCAATCCAAAATGAATTCTTCAATATCTTCTCGTCATTCGAATATTTTCGGGGTCAAATTATTGATAATATTTGACACGGTCGCCATGTAATTATTTTCGATATTGCTAATAATTAAATTAACAATTGAGAAATTAATTATTCACAAAATTTATTAAATTAAAAAAACTACTATTATTTAAATAACTGAATTTTCAGGAGTTTTTAGTAGAACAGCATTCGGATCAAATTATAAATAAATGCATTTAAATATAGTATAAATACTTAAATTAATGAGTTATAATTAATTTCCCTTACACAAATAATCTCTTATCTTTCCCCATAGAAGTGCCTTGGAATTGTGTAGAGACCTGTATCTGTTGTCTTTCTATATAATTCAGCAATAAGATTGCCAAGAAAAGGAAGTTTTTTGTTTACTTCCGCTTCTGTAGTGACTTTAATATTAGGATTAAGACCATTCAAGAAGGTTAAGAATGGTTCCACCAGGGATTGGTTTCGGAAAACAAGAAAGATATCATTTACATATCCCTTGCACAGTACATGTTTTTACCAGGGTATGTATCAGTTTTTAAAGTTATATTTGGTTTCAAAAATCGACATTAAATTCATAATTTAAATTGTATACTGTGAAAATTAAAAATAATTTCAAACCTTTGTACAAGATATAATACAAGAAATAAAATATTGTTAACTCTTCATAATTTTGTAATTATTCATAAAATGACATGAGCACTTCTAGTGAGTTCAATAATTACATCACATATTGTTTTATAAATGACTTTGGAACGGAAGCTCTGTGACATAACTAGTCAATTAATTATGGAAATTAATTTTAATTTACTAACATTAAATAAATATTGATTAAGATTTTTGACTAAATCAATATTAAATAGATTATTATTTACGATAAGTTAAAATCAATATTCAATATGTCTCTGATTTATTTTTTTTCATTTTTGGCCAAACGTATAGGTTGTATATAAGTTTGATGGTTGAGTTGGAACCTGGGTGACATAGATTACGTAGCCTCTCAAATTCGGTGAATCTGTGAGTTTCTGGCAGAATGACCCGAGGGATTTTTTTGATCGTTCTAAGAGTAAGACTTCTCTAGTTTTGCTAATTTAGAGCGATGGATTACTGATATTTTGTAGGTTTGGGTCTGTTTCTTGACCGGCTGTCAGTTCTTTCAGTGAGATGTGTGACAGTTCCTCTGGTTCGTCGTCGTCGTACTGTCTTGATAGGAAATTGACAACTTTATTTTCGGATCCTTTTATGTAGTTTATCTCCATTTCGAATTGAGATAAATGTTGAATCCATCTCCACTGACGGTTTGATGGGTTTTTCATCGATTTGATGTATAAGAGAGGTTTGTGATATGTTCTGATCTGGAATTTTGTTGATTCGAGGTAATATTTGTAGTTTTTCACCGCAAGGACGATTGCTAAAAGTTATTTATTGAAAGTAGAATATCTTCTTTCAGTTGACGTTGGCTTTCTATAAAAAAATGAAATAGGAATTAATTTACCTTCCGCAGTTGGTTGATTGAGGCTATTACAAATGACAGTACCGGATGCATCGGTGCAGAGCATAAATGTGGTTTTAAAGTTGGGTAATACCATAGATTTTATATTTTTTACTTTGAATTTTGCCTCTTGGAATGCTTGATCGTGCTTCTCTTCCCATTGGAACTTCATATTTCTTTTGATGCTTTCTGTTATGGGAACGTTCGCTTATTGTGTAACGCTTTAGGGGGAGGGGGTCAGTGATTTTGTTACGGTTTTTTTACAAGGGGGGGGTGCGAAAGGTTGTTACATAACAAAAAAATTTATTATGCATTATTGCTCTACATTTCATTCCGTCTTAAAACAAGAATATCTTTCAATAAAATGCACTTTTTCAGAATATGTTATGTTAAAACTAAATCAAGATATTTAGTGAACCAAATATGCAAAACAATCATTTAAAACCATTTTATTTCTTTAAAGACGCCTTTTAAAGATACGATATTTAAAAATATGAATAGATCAGAATAAAATTTCGAAGACACGAAGTTCTTTTCGAACTCAAATTTAAAGTTTAATTTTTTTAATATGTAGGAGGATCTATTGGATATTAAAATGATATAATAGTATAAACTTAAATAATAAATAAGTAGTATTACTACTTGAAAACGCTTGAATAATGACATTTTAATAGAGCATCCAGATATTGCTTCAAAAATGCTGATTCGGTCTAGAAAGGGAAGACCTGATATTACAGATAAACAGCCTGAACTGCTCACCACAATCATAAAAATAGCTACTTTAGGTGCAGCTGCTGATGAAAACGTCGATGTGAAATTTTAGGAACTATCAAGACTTTAAGTGAGCTTACTGATGCCTTGAGACAAGGAGGTTTTGAAATTGGTAGATCAATGGTGTATTATCATCTTCAACCAAGAAACTCTCGTTCTACTGATGGTAAAAAACATGTTAAAACAGTTCCAGCTCGCAAGGCCTTGCGAGATATTCATAAAAATCACCCGGCTTCTGTTTTCTGCACAGCTACTTACAATAATCTCAGTGAGTGCATCATTTTTTGGTCCTGATGAAGTAGCGATCATTAGTCAAGATGATAAGGCAAAAGTACCGATTGGTTTACCTGCAGCTAATTGTCAAGCGCCGTTGTTGATGAACATGGATTATCAAGTCACACTTCCTGATCATGATTGGATTATTGCTCAACAACACAAGTTGATACTTACAGTTTATGCTGCATTAACGATTGATAACAACGATTTTGGTGATCCTAATGCAGTTCAATATTCTGGTCCTACATATATCGCTGTAAGATCAGGAAAGAATTCTCAATCTTTTCTTTTTTGATCTCAAATTCCGAAACTCTCAAATTCCGCCTATTTGCAATATAAAGATTTTGAACGTTTATATGACGTTGATCAGTCCAAACGATTTCTTTTCCGTGAAAATAATTTACCAAAATCTGTAATCATAATTTTAGTTGATTATGGTCCAGATGAAAATCCGCGTTATCAAAAAGTAATTGAAACAGCTATACATCATTTCATCGAACGTAGTCTTGATGCAATCTTCATATCTACTAATGCGCCCCATCGCAGTGCATTCAATCCAGTAGAACATCGAATGGCTCCTCTTTCAAAGCAACTGTCAGGACTCATTCTTCCACATGATAATTATGGTACCCATCTTGACTCAAATGGAAAAACTATAAATAATGATTTAGAATACAAGAATTTTAAATTTGCTGGAGAAGCATTATGCGAAGTTATCTCAAATGTCATCATTGATTCTTACGAAACCGTTGCTGAATCTATTGATTGCGATAGCTCAGAGTTGGAATCAACTAATTTAATTCACAAATTAAAATCTTGGATTGCCAAACACGTTCGATCAACTCAATATGTGACACAAATTGTAAAATGTTTAGACAAGAATTACTGTGGAACCATTTGGAGTAAATTTCATAAAATCATTAAATCAAGATTTTTGCCCCCCAATTCCTCTACATTATGCTCCAATGATTGAAAAGGAATTGATGGATATCAACAAATTGAAATATATTTCACTATTTAAAAGCCTTCATCTTGCATCACCAGAATAACCATATGACCAATATTTCCCTAGTGTCAATGACAAAGTTCAATCAAGAACATGTAAGAAGTGCAAAATAAATTTTGCATCCCTTACTTTATTAAGCAATCATAAAAAAATTCACTCCGAGAAGTGATTTCTCCTGCTGCAAAGACTAGGACAAAACGAGTGCTACGTTAGCGTGAGAGAGAATTTATGGTCATAACGGAAGAATCACCAGGATTGGAGACATGCGAATGGGTATATATGGATGATGTGATAGTAGATTCAACAATAAATTTCGATAAATCATTCGAGGATTCCATACCAGTTTTTGACTTAAATCAACGTTTAAACCCTTGAGAAAATGAAGTCTGCAAAAAAATACAAAATTTATTTTTGAAAGTTTTTTGATTTTTAAAAATATTTCGGTAGTTTGTCATTTTTTCTAGTACTTTTTTTAAATATAACCAACAATATTTACTGTAAGTTTGTGAAAAAAATCATCATTTTTTTATAAATAATTGATCGAGTTGTGATTATTTAAAATCAAATAGTTTTTATATAGGAGTATATTAATAAATAGCCGAATTTATTACATTGTTACAACTTTTGTGAAAAATATATGTAGCGAAACTCTCAAACTTTAGTCAAGATTTTCCCAATAGAAAACTTCTATATTTAATATAATTAACTTATTAAATTCAAATATTTTAAAACTAGATAATATTTGAAAATATGATCATAACCATTTTGTCCTATCTGTTCTTTCAACAGTTTATATGTTCTCTTGATGATTCTAATGATTTTGGATGATGCATCAAAACATATTTCATAAATAAAAACACGTCTTGAGAACTGTCATTTGTTGTTGATGCTATTACAAATCAAAGAAGCTGGAAAAGTAACTGAAATCGCTCGCCATACTGATATCTATAACCCGAAATAAACATCTTATGTTGCAAACATAAAAAAGACGCATATTTACTTAAAAACATGCTTTCGAAACAATCCAGTAAACACTGTCAACTGGAAATCAGGGTTCGACGTCATATAATGAGTATTTAATGTGAAATTAAAAATTTTACTTAGCGACCGATTTAGTTGTTTATATTATTTTAGTTAACTGGCAATTTTAGACCACGTTGTCTATCTGTTCTTCCTGGGGGTAACAATCTCGAATTCGGGATCATTGAGAAAATTCCAAATATTAATTGTTTTGAAAATAATTTTAACAGATCATTTTATTAAATATTTTTTTCCTATTTTAACTTGAAACATCTTATAATAAGATATTGAAGAAACATTCCGTCATCTCTGTAAAGGAATTTAAGAACGCTGTGTAAAAGAAGGTCAGATGATAAGGTCATTACTGATGTTTGGATCGCTAGATTATTTAATAAAAAAATTAATAAAAATTCATTCCTGCTTTCCTCGAAATCTCAAGTTTATTTATTGCGCGGAATCTGGGGTTTTATAAAACTTTTGGGATCTTAAAAATAATTTTTTGAATAATTAATTGATGGACGTAATAAATTTAGTAGCTGTGAGAAGTATTTGTGACGTCAATATCAGAATTCATTTTACTCAAATTATATCTTTATTATAAAACAACTTTCATACAAATTTTCCATCTATTTTCCTAATTAATAATTAATCCGCTGATCTCTATTTTCAAATATTTTTTTCATATATTTATAATTTTAATTAATTCAAAACAACATTCAACTTTTTTAAAAAGTTTAAACAAAAATATTTAACAAAAATGATTTGACATATATAATTTTTTTTTAAAATATTTAATGTTTAAATATGTTTTTATTATTTTAATCTTTTTATCCTGTTTTGATAATTTTGTTTTTCAACTGAAATCTTATATTCTTGTTTTTCAATTTTGCGTTGTTTTGATAAAAAACCATTTTTAATATTTTATCATTTTTGAAATTTTGAAAATACGTTATATTTAATATTCAATCTTTTATTTTTTAAATATTTAATCTTTTAATAATATCATTAAATTAATTCAAAATTAGAAAATAAATTTTTACAAATATTAATAAAATTTTTAGATAAAGAATGTTTTTAATTAATGTTTTTAAGTGAATGTTTTTTTTAAATTCAAATTAATTTTTAAAATTTTCAATTTGATTTTAATTCAAAATAATCTTTTTTAAAACTATTTAAATTTTGATCAGCAAACAAAAAATTAATTACCTTCTCATAGTAGCAAAATTAATTAAACTTAAATGATTAAAATTGTTTCAGGGTACGATGTCTCATAAATACGCCTGATTATTTTTGTTTTTGAAATATTTTTTAGGTTGAGACTTCTATCTTAAAGTGTCAGAAACTTTTGTCCTTTATGAGGTCTTCGTGTGAGGTTTGATTGTTTTTTTCATAATTCTTTCCACAATTTTGACCACGAAAGAATGCACAAATGCTTCAAAAAAGATTTTGAATCTTTAATATTAATTCAACCCATACACCCCTTGCCTTTACGGTTTATAAGCAGACACTGCTTGAGTAAGAGCGAATTTGATCACGAATATGGTTCTTAAATCCTGCTTGCTCTGGAAGTTTCTTTACCTCAGAGTCCCTGAAGGTACTGTAGTTATCGAACAGTACTTTTTCTGGTTTTCCAAACTCATCTCAGTCAACGGCCACAGATACGCAAAAGTCTGACTAAGTCGCTGACATGATTTTGCACCAGACCATTAAGCATAAAGGGCTGCAGTTTATCGTTGTGAGGAACCTCCCTGCTCCCATGTGCATCCCACCTACCAAAAGCTTTTGCCAAGTTCGAGATTTTAAGGACCAATTACGAGTGACTGCACTAAAACTACACGACTTCGAGGAACAAGGTAACTCTGATAAAAAACGGATAAATTAATGTGGATGATAGCAATTAATAAAAAAAAAGCGGAGCTGAGAAAGCAAAGCAGACAAGATGAAGTGTCAGCTACGAACACCCATCACATAGAGTAGATTATAGAATATGACAAAAATGACATTTTAAGATTATTTTACTAAAATTTATTAATTCACATCAATTTTTCGGTTTTATTAAATATAAATTATGTATTTAATATTTTAATCAAAAATATAAAATTAAATAAAATAAATTTTTTTGGAAAATTTCCTGAGAAATATTAAAATAAATGAATACTTAACGAAATAAAATCAAATATGACAAAAATGACAGAAAACTTGTCGACGCGTAAAATTAATTTTGGTTAATTTTCATACTCAAATTAATTGCTTTGAATATTAAGAAATGTATTTAAATTTATTCTTTTTAATTAAAAATATTTTTTCTGAATTAATTAAAGTACGTAATTTGTTAATGATTTAAATCAATATATATTTGCACTGAAGTAAAAATCAACAATTAAAATACTTCGGGAGGTCAGCAATGGTTCGACGAAGGTGACCATTCAGAAATACTTTTTATTATTTTGAAACTTATTGATATGAATTCAACCTTTTCCAATCCTACAGCTACTGACTATTCCTATTGAGTCTCTGATGAAGTCCAGAAAAATTGTCAACCATGACTTACAAAATCATCAATAACTTTATGAGTATGTGTAAATTCTCTGCTCTGAAAAATCTGTCTTCTCTGCTGGCATCCAAGAAAATTACAAATACTAAATTCAAGCAATTCAAGGCACTCATATTGCAAGATTTACAACTCATAGCATTATTACTGTTGCAAAAAGAACAAAATTGACCTTTTTCCTCAATTCCAGAAGAAACTGAAATTGATTACTATTTTTGATTGAAAGGTGATCTTCTCATCCTATAAGGTATTATGTCTGAGGTCATTTAGGAGTTTCTGGGATGCTGTTTGTATCTTCATACTGAAATCAATGAATTTAATCACAATAATGTTCAGCTCGATTTCCAGCTTCATCGCATCATTAATCAACCTGATTGATTAATCATTCATCACTGCAAAGTTATCTTACCATCGACTGCAGGTTCACCGTGCTTCACAGCTGTCCTTAACCTTAAGTACCGCCGATCAGATCCACGATCTTCACGCATAGCACATAAGCTAGCCTTTTAATTGGATGGCAAACTCACTGATATGACGAATTTACTACCGTCATTTCTGAATAGTATTACCAGTGTATTAAGAAGAAGCTCCAAGAATTACAGTACGAATACTCAGAAATATCGAGAACTTTTAGAAATTTAATCATCGCCTCAAAAACGAAAATAAATAAACTTTGAAAGGAAATGTTATTGACTGTAAAAACGATAATCATAAAAATATTAATAACAAACAAAAAGTTGATCAAAATTCTGTATGTTTGATGCAGAAATCTTATCACATTTACAATTCAACTTCAGTCATGTTTCATAAAAAGAAACCATTTGCCAAGTCTAAACTTGCCAATGATAATTTGATTTCGGGCTCTAGAAATAAGATAGAATTTGAAGAAAGTATTCTATATGAAAGTGGTGTCGGTGAAAGTTTGCTATCCAGCGAAAGTACAACTGACAGTCTAAGTTAACAAACAAACACATTTAAGAATTTTAATTGTACTTTATTCAAGATGAATAATTTTCTAGATAAAAACAAGCAATCACCACGCGTTAAAATGGTTGTTGCAGTGGAGATGGCGAAATACCTTTGAATATTGAGTCTGGAAAGCAGACTTAGTAATTTATACATGACTGTTACATTCAGGAAAGGTAAAAAACACACGAATGCATACGATATTTCCAGATTTTTCACATTGTGGTAATGTGTCACAACCCCTTTGAGATGATTACATTTTTGGAGGCCCTGATCCCCCAAAATTTTTTAAGGGTTATATCTGTCGTACTAAGGTGGTCTGACACGCCTCCCTTGCTCATCATCTACAGCGCAGTGGTGGGTCTGGAGCATCTTCGGATTCAGATAAATCGGGACGGGTAATGGGCTCCCAAAATGGCTCAATGTCAATTGGGGATGACACAAGAATATTAACATATGTGTTTTCTATTGTTTCTTCCTTGTCGGTCATCTAAAATCTGATTATATTTAACGGATACACTACAATCTTAATTTGTACTCTCTTAATCTAGAAACTCGTTCGTTTAGAACATCTTTACTCTTTTACCGGTAAAAACTGCCGATTGTTCCGTTTGAAAATCGTAATATTCATACGCCGATCGTCGCATATCGGATTTATTATTAACGTTTATATGAACTTTAACGTTAAAAATGAACAAAATCCCAAATTTGCTTATTTTTATTCAAATTTCAAAAGAATAAACAATCATCACGTACACACAAAATTATTCCGATCAAACAAACCTCAAGGTCACAATTACATAAACAAGTGAACATTTCTTTACCAAATCTTTTTTACAATCAATTTCTTCACTTATATATATATATATATAT
>MQRK01250819.1:343-12863 GCA_001938485.1 Girardia tigrina
CATGAGTGTAGTGTTAAGATACTGAAGCGTAAATTGCGTGATAGAGTTGCCGTTTAACTAAAAAACGGATGGGGGCTCTGAGCTTACAAAAAATGTTGAAACAAGGGGGAACACGACAGATCCAAAAGGTAAGAGCTGCCAGAACATTTGACCAGAACATTATGAATGCAGTTGTTTCTAACAATGAGTTGGTTCTACGCGAAATTGCCGATTTGGTTGAGATTAATAATGTTCGAAGAATGTCTTTATCAAATATCAGCAAACGGCTGAAAAAGGCCAGGATTTCTCGCAAGCGTTTTTCACATGTTCCTGCCGAATGGAACAGTGAAAGCAACCTGGAAACTCATGACTTGAAAAGGCCCAAAGAAAAGAACGATTTGAATAAAATCATGTTACTTGTTAATATGTGTTTGATTTTTTTAATAAATTTAATTTATTTATTACAATTTATTTACTTTATTTCCTATAATTTATTTACTTCATGGACTATAGTTTTGAAAATCCCTGTAAAATAATAAAATTGTATACGGTCACTCTTGATGAGGCGTTTGGTTCTGCTCTCTGATTGGTTATCTGAAATTACTAAAAGATTTCTTATTTGTATATTTATAAAGACTCGTCATGTATGACGGCAAAGTAAAATTTCGTCTTTGAAAATTTCTATTTTAATAAATAATCATAGTTATAATTTTTTAACAAACCCTAACCCTTATTCCAAACCCTACAAGTAAACAAAAACCCTACCCGTAAACGATTTTTGTCACAAAAAATTAAATTAATTTAATTACCTACTTACAATTGTAATAATAATATATATTATATATAAAAACCCAATGTTTCATCTGCGTTACGCTCATATTATTTACTTACAATTGTAAGTAATTGTATATATATATATATATATATATATATATATATATATGTGTGTTAGGGGTACCCACTAAGTAAACAATCAGGTTGAGGGGTAATCTAATGAAAAAAGGTTAGGAACCGCTGAATTAGATGATTGATATCAAAGAATTAAATTTCCGTGTAATTTTTGGGATTATGACCCAAACACGAATCTAATAATTTAAGATTGATTGCGTATTCATTTTTCAGTCATACACAAAATTATAAGATGATCAGTCACGTAATTAAAATGTAAATATATTCAAATTAAAATGCTCGCCAAACAAGTAATCTACAATTTTACGCATTAAAACAACATAAAAAGTAAATTATTTTTTTACAATATATTTCTTATGTAAATATAAATAGTTATTTTTCTGTTTAATTTTAAATCTAATAAATATATATTAAATTAAATCCGGTACAGAAACTACAAAAAGATAGGTCGGATGAGCTCTTGTATTTATGTGATAACGCTTTCAATCATATAATTGCAATTTTAATTGGCACAGTTGAGATTTGTGGACTTAAAACGACCATAGGACTTCATTTTCCACAGAAAAGAGAAAATTTTTCGATTTTCTTCCAAATCACTTAATACCTGGTTCACATTGGGAAAAAAGTATCGGTGCAAATCATATTTATTTACTTGTTTCAAAATATAATTTCATTGCCTATTTTTTATGAGAGTCTCGCTACTTACTAGGTGCAATGAGTAAACAATTAAACCTCTTAAAGACCAATAAAATACAAAATCAGAAATCATATTTGTTAAATGTGTCGAAAGTCTAAGCGTTAAGAATGTTTCACTGTTTCTTAGTGGAACGATCTAAATTTAATTTTTATATGTATTAATTAACGGTGACTTAATGATTTAAAATAACAAGTTTCACAAAATCTAGAGTTAAATATGTTTGAGCTATTTGTTTTAATTTGACAGTTGTTAGTTTTCAGAGAACAATCTTAAGTATAAATACCATTGAGCAAAGTCAAGTAATTTGGTGAAAATGATAATTAAAAATTAATTAACATTAAAAATCAAAATAACATAGACTCAATTGAGCTGACGTATAAAGAATAATTCTTAGAACAATATTATTATCGGAATTTATTCATTGTGTTTAGTTAGTTTTATATTAAAAAGAAAACAAATTCATGATAAAGAGACAAGAAAAAGATAAGGAACGAAGTTTTTAAATAAATCTTTAATCAATCTGAATTTTATTATTAAAAATATTTTGTTTCCCATTGAAACATTAGAAAATAATAAATAATCAGAGCTTAAATGAAGCATTTTAACGCTTCTTTCAATCTGCATTACAATCATGTATTATGCAAAGTATGAAAAGTTTTTTATTCTACATCTTCGGAAAAGGTTCATCTGCAAATTGTTTTCGCAGTTAGTGTTTTTCGCTTTTGACAATTTATGCAACTTTGAACAACTTTTTTTATCTTTTCTCTCATATTTTCCATATCAAAATCATCTCTGAGGTAGTTAAAAACCTTTTTACTCCCGGCATGACATAACATCTTATGTATATCTTCAATAAAATCGGTTCTATATGTTTTCGGGATCAAGTAATTATTATTTTCCGTTGCTACAATGTCATCTTTTAGTTTCCATTTGTTTGTTCTTCCTTGTTTCAAATCTTTCCTAATTTGTTTGATTTCTTCATTGTCATTCTGCCATTTGAAACTATTTGCTTCTTCTTGTAACGCTAGAATTCGAGTTTTAATCTTTCTTTTCTTTGCTTCTTCATGTGTTGTTTGGCATCGACTACATAATTCACAAGAGTTTCTCAACATAGCATCTGCATTTGAATGTCTTTCACCTTTCTTGTATTCAATTCTCATATCAAGACCACTGAGAAAATTTATCCATGTTTGAAATTGCGGTGTTATTGGGTTCTTTGTGGTCATCATAAACATAATAGCTTTGTGGTCTGTTCGGAACAAGAATATTTTTCCATATAATAAATGCTTAAAATGCTGAGTGAAATAATATATTGCTAGTAATTCTTTTCTGGTAACCAAGTTCATGTTTATTCACCGTATGAGAACCATAAGCAATAACTCTTTCTCTTCCACTCGAGTCTTTTTGTGACAGTACTGCTACAATCGTATGGAAACTTGCATCTGTGTCCAACTTAAATTCTTTATCGAAGTATAGATACGCCAAGATTGGAGTTTGAACCATTCTTTATTTTAATCTCTGAAAAGCTTCGTCACATTCTTTTGACCATATTATTTTGTTACGACCAGTGAGTTTTTCCTTCGCGTCAGCCTCGGACATATTCATTGCACCGGCACCGAGGCAGTTGAGGGAAAAACTCCCTAAATCTAGAAAACTAAAAATAAAATATTATAATTATAATTTATAATTAATTAATTAAAAAAGAGAAACTTTTAATCGGTTTTGATCCTTGGATCTTGTCGATTTGAATATTTTCTTGTGAGAATTTGATGGCCTGACGTGGGTTTGATCGGAATTTGGGCCATCTCCGGGTTGTTTCTATCTGAGGACTGTTGACTTAGTGATGGATGATTGAAGGTTGACTGTGAGAATTGTCCGCTTGCTGGTTCTGTGAGTTTTTGTGACGAAAGATTGGTATAAATTCATCCGAATTTGTGCACTTGATCAGACTTTTTCATTGAATAAATTTTATTAAAAAAAAGTTGTTTTGTACTTAGGTAATTCTTAGATCTTATTTCTTTTTTTTTTGAAGTTGATGGAGGTTGAGGAACGTCCTCAAGGCTGCCGATCTGTCGATAGATAACGGTAGGGGCTTATAGTTCCTGCCGAGACTATTGACGATTAGATAGGGAATATGAACAGGTTGTGAGGTAATATGATGACTACCGATCTGTTAATATATTAACGGCAGGGGCTTATAGTACCTGCCGAGACTATTGACGATCTGGAAGTTTGAGAAAGTCCTTACCAAGTTTCATTTCTAGAAGAGAATTCGTTTCTCTCAGCCTCCATCAATTATATTTTTTTTATATTTATTTTTTTTATTTGTAATCCATTCATCGAAAAATATAACGAAAGCAAAGAGCAACAAAGAGAACTACTGTTGGATTTGCAGAAATGGAAAGGAGAACGTGCCAAGCTGAATGACGAATTGACGAAGAGGACAACCGAATTTGAGGACTACAGAAAGTAATCGGTTCCTCTATCAATTCATAAACCGGTTGTGGACAAATATTTGTTAGGACAACAAAAAATAAAGTCCTTGCAAAACGAGGTCACCGAGATGAGAATTCAGCAAAATATGTCCAGCTACTACAAGAAGGTGATCGAAAAGGTCTCAGAAGAGCAACTTGAAATAATTAGAAACAGCAAGCAAGATTGGATCAAATACGGAAAAGAAGCCTCTGGTGACGAATCCAAACATTTATGGGTCAATTATGAAAGAGGATATGGCATCATCTTCCTCTGGGGTGCTCAGCAGATCCCAGAAGCGGCGGGAGCAGAGGAAGCGAAAAGTTCAAATGTTTCAACAGGCCAAAAATGGGCTGCAAGCTGTTTTTAAAACCAGTCGTATTGAGGTTGACGTCTTAGATGGAAAGACGGCAATCAGAAGTGATACCAGTCAAAGAGAGTCTTCTGATTTTGATACCTCGCATCAAATTTCGTTGTTTTTTCCAACAAATAATTTCCAAGAGACTATAGAACAACAAGAATGGCTGGACTTTAAGTCAAAACTTAAAATTCAGAAGGAGAATCGTGACAGCCTACAGTTCCGCTCTATCACAACTGGTAAAGGTGAAGAGTTTGTCAATCTATCAGATTTGGATGATTAGGGACGATGGGTGGATTGCCTTTGATTAGCATTTTTTTTTGTTATATTTAAATAAAACAATGTCAACATATAATTTGTTCATGTTCTTTTAACTTTAATCTCTGATATGAAAATGATAAACTCATAATAAGAAATATAATAATCTAATAAAAAAACATGTTGAGGAAATAAAAAGATAATCATTAATTAAATAGAAGTAGCATAAGCCAACTTTCATAGACTTAATATATTTGAATATAAATAGGTACTTCATCAACTTCACTGGCGAGATAAAAGGGCCAGATGGGGTTGATTGGGTACAATATGGATCTCTAATAAGTGTGAGTTAGAGACACTTAGCGGAGAGACATATCTAAATAATATGTTGGGTCAAAATAAACTCAGATGATAAAACATACAATGAAACAAATAAATTTAATTAATAAAATTAAAATAATAATATAAAATCCAACACTAATAATATTACACCCAACATTTTCTTATCCTTGTTTTTGCCACACATGCCTTCTAATATCTTTCGGATATCTTGCATAATTATGAATTTTGTGTAATAATTTGTCAAACCCAAGAAACTCCTTAGATATTTAATATATGATGGGGTTTAAAACTTGTTAATCGCATCAATCGTTGTTTTGTCTGTTTCTATACCATCTTTACTTATTACGTAGCCCAAAAACTTGGTCTTTTCTACTAGAAATTGACATTTCTCTGGATTTATTCCCAAACCTGATTCTTTGATTTTTTGAAACACATTCTTTATTCTTTGTAGATGTTCTTTCTTGTCTTTAGAAAATATCAACATATCATCTAGATATACGACTGCTTCCCTCCAGTTCAATTCCCCAAGAATTTTTACCATTAGTTCTTGAAAGGTGACCGGAGCTATTCCGAAAGGCATTCTTTTAAAACAATATTGACCATTTTTTGTCGAGAATGCCGTTTTAATCTTTGATTTTTCATCAATTTCAACTTGACAGTATGAGTTTCCCAAGTCAATTGTTGTGAAATACTTTGTACCGTTTAATGTATTCAACATATCTTCCACATTTGGTATAGGGAATGCTAGTCTAAGGGTAATTTTATTTAATTGTCGAAAAGCCATGCACACTCGTATTTCTTGTTTCTCTTTCTTCCAGATGCATACCAATGGAAAGTTCCATGGTGAACTACATTTTTCGATTATATCATTTTCTTCAATATTTTTAATAACTTCGTCTAATTTTTCATCAAAATGCATTGGTTATTTGTACGGCTTTACTAACCTTGCTTTTACCGGCTTTTACGCCTTG
Organism: Girardia tigrina; assembly: GCA_001938485.1. Lineage (NCBI taxonomy): Eukaryota > Metazoa > Platyhelminthes > Tricladida > Dugesiidae > Girardia > Girardia tigrina. The sequence continues at coordinate 6,330 of MQRK01250819.1, forward strand.
CATAACCTTGGCGTTCTTCGAATTAATGGCCGTATCACATCAGAAGTTTGTAAGAATTTTGTTACAGATAGAGTGTTACATTCTGGGTTGGATATAAATAAAGATATCATTAGTTGTACTACTGATGCAGCATCTGTTATGGTGAAACTCGGACAATTAATGGATTGTGAGCAGCAGCTCTGTTAAGCATATGGCATTTATTTGGCTGTTTCTGATGTTTTATATCTGTAAAAAACTAAGCTAATCGACACAATTATATCAATGAGCCCAGTTTTTTAACGTTACAATAACAAAAAAATAATAAATAAATATATGATGTAGTAATTTAAAACTGTATCTAACCGAAACACCAATATTAAATTTAATCACAAATCAAACTAAAGACAATGTAAATGTTACTTTGCTGGTGTCGTATCCCAAACCAAAACTAAATGAAGTCTTAATTTTCTTTTCCATTAATTAGATTAATCAAGTCTATTTTTCTTTCGATAGTTTGTGAGGTTGACAACTTGTAGATATTATAGAGTGATGATATTTATTTGAAATATTGTCAATTTGATCAAACTGGTCAAATATATAGTCGAAAAAAACCTTCGAGATATAATCAATTGGTTAATAATCTTTCGATGTGATCGTCAAAAAAAATAAAGTTTCAGAATCCTCAAATAATTTGATAAATTTTACTATTCATTGATTTCTGCCTTCATTGCAATATTGATTTCTCAATGAATTTTAATTTTTATAATTCAAATTCATAATTTAATAATATGATTTTAATATATAATTAATGGGAGGGGGTTTTTGATACCTCTGCCCTGTCTTTGCCTTTCATCTTTCTTTTCTTTTCTTCAAATATTGAAATTTCCTTTGTCTTCTTCTTCTCGTAAAAAAAGAAAAATAATAATCACTGTGCGACTGGCATCCAACGGAAGTCGCTGGATTTCCAGCCACTCAAACGTGAGAAGCAACGCTTGACGAACGCGTGTCTTGCCGTTCGACACGAGTCGTCGGTGCAGCCGGTTCATTATTGGTTCGTTCGTTCGATTGGCTCCACCGTTAAGAGCGATGACACCGTCGGTCGACTCTCCTGTCGATTGTTGCTTGGGGCTCTCAATCCCCGATAAAGCATCGGTCGGATCAATGCCAGTTGTCGAGGGGAGCACTCTGGTTGGTTTGGTAATCGGGTGAACCACAAGAAACGGAGCGAAGTCTGAGTATCGGTAGGGACTGACCTGTGTTCTGAGACGAACGACCAGAATCCGACGGAATGAACCGGTGTGACCGCAGTAGACAGCGATCGTGAAGTGGAGCGATGCATGGTGCAAAGGTCCACGCGGTAGATTCCAGTTCGCGATGGGAGTATTGTTTGAAAATACCATAGTGTGATGAATTAAATGGCATTAATAAATTAACATAGAGACAAAAAGTATTCATCATTCATTAATTCAAAATTTTTAACATTAATTGTAATTATTTAAACAAGGTTGAAGTTCTAACAGTCATTATTTTTAATTTCTAATCCAATTTTTTCGAATCAGATTTTTTTGTTTGATTGAGAAGATCACTGCAATCACAAATAATAAAAAATATTTTCATGGCACAGATAAACACGCAAAGTTTCCCGATGATATAATGACATGTGGTACAATGAATTAGGGAATGAAGGAAATTCACATCACAAACAAAAACAATTCTACGATGATATAATGACAGATGGTACAATGAATTTGGGGATGGATGAAATTCACGTTACAATATCATAAAGATATGTCTTCTTGCCTCGTTCAAGAAAATGAAAATATATATAATAATAGCAGCAGTGAAGAGCTTGAACTTTCTGATGGTGAAACAACATATTTATATGAAGATGGAGTTACGATAGATGTTACATTAACAGACTCGGCAAACGTTTAGTATATTCTCACTTTTCGAAACGCCATAAAAAGTTCGCGATGTTGTGAAAATATTTCGAAGAAGTCCTGTTAAAAATGAGATTCTTCAACAATTTATCTAGGAGGAACATGGAATGGAGCAATCTCTTTTATTGGATATTAAAACCAGATGGAATTCCTTTATCGCTATGCTTGAAAGATTCCTTCTCGTGAAAAGATCTGTGAAAAAAGCTTTAGTCTGTTTAAGTTCAGAAATCATCTTTAGTGAATCAGAAATAACACTTGAAATCATTTGTCGAGCTTTGAAACCATTGGAATTGATAGTAAAAACCCTGTCAAAGAGAAAATGTACTTTAGCGATGGCAAATGCTGCTGTTCGATTTGCATTAGATGAATTAACCCAACAAAAGTCAATGTTCTCAGGTGACTTATCCCCTGCATTGCAGAATCGCATGACAAAAAGGTTAACAGCGATATCTTTAGCAGTAAAATATCTTAGTTGTGATGGACACGTAGATACAGCTTCCGAAATGAATGCCGTGAAGTATGTACTCATCAGCCTCGCTAACAAATTGAATGTCGTCAGTGATTGTGAAAATCGAAGTGATCTTTTAACTGAAGAAAAGAAGTCAAGTGACACGTTTAAAGGAAACCTTGCAGAAATGTGACAGTGGGTCAAATGAAAAGGAACCAAGAGGAAAGACAGCATCAATAGAATGCCAAATTGGAAGAGAACTAGATTTTTTTTCGCGTCATCGGTCAAATGAGCGTACCTCCAACAAGTATCAAGGCGGAAAGATCATTTTCTGAGAGAGGACTGTTTTTGACAAAACGACGATCCCGATTCTCCGATAAAGCTCTATGTAAATTGACCATGTTACGACATTATTTCCAAAATTATTCTAGTGTAGAATGTCTTAAATAAATAACTATTTTATGACTTTTAGTTGTATTAATGTTTTGTGTTTTAGATTTCAAATAAAATAACAAAATTTTAATTAAAAATAATAATATATGTATATTAAAATTATTAAAATTTGGACCAGATAAAAAATTAAATTTAAGAAATTATATAATTCCTGGATCCCAGGATCCCGAGATTATGGTCAGGATTGGTCCTGAAATCCCGGGATCAGGAAAATATCTAAAAAACTCCTAATCCAAAGTCCTTTTTGAAATAAGTTTAGTTGAAAATTTTATTCGAAATTTCTAGTTTATATTTTTAACAATTTCATTAAATTTTATTTTATGTTGAATTACTTTATTATCCTTTATTTTTACAATTAATTATAAAAGTATATTAATGATTGCAACAGTTTTATTAAAGATTATAATGTCTCCATTAATGACTGAAAGATAAAGTTCGAAAAACCCTTATAAATAAATGACTTGGCGCATTATTTGATGTCGGAATGCATTTTTATAAAATTAGAGGAAAGTAAGATGAATATTGATATATAAAGGTACATGTCAGATGATGTGAAAACTTGTTGGACGAACATTTTAAAGATATTTTTATGAAAACTCCAGTAAATGCCAAAATGTTTTCAAATGAATTTTAATTTGGCTTTATAAATATGTTTGCAACCAGAAATAACTTAAATAAAAATTAACAGCGTATTTATAAAAACTAATCCTTTCTTCGAAACCCCGAAAATCAGAATATTCAAACAAAAAATCATTTCATTGTTCCATTTTCCTTTTTAATATGCAATAATGTTTTTAGTATATTTTAATAAGTGTTTTGGTATACATAATTCTAATTTATTTCAATTTTATAATGAAACTTGATTTAAAAATTTAATTTAAAATATTATTAAAAAAATTAAAAACTGTTTTAAAAAATTGTTTTCTAATTTAAACTTTTTTACGTTTTTAAATTATTTAAATTTTGTAAGCAAAAATATAATTAACAAATCTGCAAAAATTTATTTTTCGACACAAATACTTTTTTAATAGATATTATTTAAACAAAAATACATCCGTATTTTTTCATGTTAAATAATTCATTTAATAAATATTCTCATTAAATGTTTTTCTAATATTGTAAAATATTTAACATGTAACACTCCTCATACGGGTAATATGGAATTTCAATTCTGTAAGCTTCGTAAGATTGGTCGGTTAACTCTTATTACAGATCAGAATTTCATATATTCTCGGTACATATAAATCAAAATTTTAATATTTTGTACAACGATTTGATAAATTAAAAGATGTGAATTTTCATTCTTTATTGTTTTTAATAAAATATTAATATTATAAAGTTGTTTCGATATCAGATTCACCATATATGTATACATAAATAAAAAATAGCACAGTTTATAACTATTCACATAGTTCGTTTCTCTAGATGTATTGAATGCTTTACAAATGTCGAAATTTACTAATAAAACACTTAAGAACGAATTGACTATTAAGTGACGGTACTCAATAGGGCCCAATAATAGTGATTTACAGCATGAGTTACCTTAACTTCCAATTCGGAGGATAATGTCCTTTCTATCCCAAGAGAAACAAGAATGTTGTAGCTGAGTGGTTCAAAAACTTAATCCTCGTTAAATATAACACTAAAGTTATATTTTCAATTATTTAAAAATAAATTCACATAAATATATTTCTTTTTTTACCATTTAATTCTTATAAACATTTTTTGTTTATAGAAAATCTGATTCTCCAAATATTGTGGAAAGTTCGACAACAAGGTTACTCATTTATTCAGTATTTATTTTATTTTTATATTGTCTAAGATTAGTTTGTTTTGATTTTGAAGACAAATTTAATTTGTTTACTATTGAAATTAAATATTCATCATCACAAATCAATAATTGTATTGTTAGAAAATATGTTTTTGTTTCAGTTTCACTGAACCTTAGAACCTTGATGAATTTTTAACAATGAAGAACAATATTTTTGTTTAATTATTAATTCCAACTATCATCAAAATTTGTCGTTACATTATATTTTAAAATAATAATAATAATAATATCTTCTTTCATCAACCAAAATCAGTTTACAAATCATTACATGATCTATACGTCGATCGCCATATGTTTTATTTAGTTTAAAATATATTATAGTCACTGCATATAATATTTACAATTAATATTATTATCATTGCTAAAAGACTCGCACATTTATTATAACATTTATTATAATAACAATCTGGATCATCTTTATGAAAATTCGTAGTTGTGCTTTAACTCATATTCATTGATCAAAGTTTAATAATTTTCATCCCAAAATCAGAACTAACTTGAACCTAAATATTCTTTTTGAAAATATTTCCTACAAATGGTATTAGTTAAAATTAAAATTACTATTTGTAATAAATTAACAAGTCTGTTTGTTTCTCTAGAGATTGCATAAAAATTGATGCCAAAGTAGATGCGAAAGGTTAACCCATTGCTACTCAATCTATTTGCTAATACTAATACTCTCTGATTTCACAAACCACTTACTAATTCCTTTCTCATCAATTGGAACATTTGTGAACACACTTGTCACATCAAATGATACAATCCGCTCCTTTCCACTCTTATATTTTTATAAATACTCTTCGTAAATGATTTAGGAATTTCATAATATGTTATCTTAATGACCTATTTAATTAAATTTTTCATTTAAACATTTTAAAATCTTTATCTGTATATAAAAGACATACAATGTTGCCATAATGTTGTATTCTATTTGCTTGTTGCCATGTATATATTATTCCTCAAAGGTTCTCTGAGAATATTCAAAACATGATGTGACTTAAAATGTGAAGACCAATTCCAATATGATTTTTCGATTCCATATTTTCAGAAATGTTTTAATGAATTTAAGATTTTAAAAAACTGATGAGGAAGCTTAAAATGTTTCCTTATGGCTAAGTTATGCTTTTAACAGAATTTCGATGGAGCATTAATATATCTTTTTCATAATCGCAATAAAGATTCCTTTAACGAGTGCTTTTTATAACTGAGTTCCTTATACGCGTATTAAATATGTTCCGAATTTGAATTAAACAAGAAAAATGACATTGGAATTCGGAATTTGGAATTCCAATTTCAATGTATTATATGTATATATAAATATATTAATGAAATTTTGCCAAAATGTGTAGCTTAACAGTTTGATATCTTTCATAAAAAAAATGAAATCATTTAAAATTTTTTTTATAAAATCAAACCATATTAATTTTTTACACAGTTCAAAAATAATCGGACACGAACAAAAATATATTTAATTAAACAGCATTACAGAAAATGATGATGAGAATTAAAGCAAATCAGTATTTTGTTGGAAATCCCAATGTTTTAATAACTTCAAAGCATCTTTTTTGCATTGAATCCACCAACTTTCGACAAACGTCTACCGGAATTTTTTGCCATTCTTCTTTTATTATTTTAAATTTTTCTTTAGCATTTTTTGCATTACGCCCTTGATTTGTCGGTCCAGATGGTCCCATAAATGTTCAATAGGGTTTAAATCTGGAGATTGTGAGGGCCATGGCAAAACTTCAATTCTCTCCTGTCTCTACCATTCACTTACAAACTTTGATTTGTGTTTTGGGTCATTATCATGTTGGAACAAAAATCTTTGTGCCATATTTCTCTCAGCAAACGTCACCATAGCATCTCTTAATATGTCTCTGTAA
>MQRK01250822.1:15799-30162 GCA_001938485.1 Girardia tigrina
ATTTTAGGATCAAAAGATTTGATCAACAATGCTTCATACATCACCCTCTCCCAGTAATTATCAAATTGTGAACACAAAATCTTAAAATTACTTACATCAACTTTACTATTCAAACAGTTTTTCTTATTTTGAGCAATATTGCTATCACTTTCCCTGCGATTATGTTCCTGAATCCGTTTACAGAGATGACGACAAGTCTCTCCGATGTATGTGGCGTCACACCCATTACATTTATATTGATAAACTAAATTGGAACATAACCCAGTTGGAGTGATAGATTTACAAACTAAACAAACTTCCTATCTTACATAATCTAGATACAATTTTTAAATTTAATAAATTATTTTCATCATGTTTCAAAATAGAGTTTTCGAATTTCCTGAAACCCTCAGAGTAGGGAACAGTCAAAACAAAACCAATATTATCATAATTATTATTTATCTGATTTTTGTTTTTGTCGCTATTTATTGTATTTGAATTTTCTTTTTCCGATTTAACCCTTAAATGCATGATTTTTTATTTTTTCATGAAATATTTTTTTCTGTTTATATTATTTTGACGTTTATATCAATATTGGCGGGAGTTTTGACATGTTTTGTTATAATCGTCATAGACAAAAAATGTACAAAGATAATTTATTTACAAAGGACAGCAATTATTTACACAAACTGGATGCATGGCACTTTCAAACGTTTGTTGTATCATTTTTGATACAAGATGCATTCAAGGGTTAATTAATTTATCGACAGTTTCACGAGTTAATTTTTCAACTATCGATTTGAATATCCATTTTTATGAAGTAAATTCATTAACTTATCAATACTTTCATTACATTTAGCATACGTAGACGAAAGTGTCCAAGATCTATAGATCAAACCTTTTATCATATTTCTTTTATATTTAGGTTCACAAAAACTGTTAGGGGTTGTATATAACCCTGTATCAGTTTTCTTTCTATAGATCCCAGTTTCAAAATGGTTGTTTTTTGTTCTTTCTATCAAAAGATCTAAGAATAATATATATATATATATACATATATATATATATATATTGATAAAATGCGAAATGGTGGAGGAACAGGGAATCAATCCGCGTATAGTTGAGGTCGATCTGCATAGCTTTATCGAGATGGTTCTGTCTGTGCAGTTCCTTCGGCGAAATGCGCCAGGAGCCGACTTAATTGACTGAATGTTAAATCAACACGAAACAATAAATTATAATAATTTCGATGTAAAAATTAAAGTAGAAACCGTCAAAGATGAAAATTCAGTTGACCCGTCATATATAACGGGTCTTTTTCTAATACTAATAATAATAATAATAGTTGAAGTCATTTTACATAGAAAATTATCATTCACATCATTAAAAATATTTTTTTTATTATATTTCTACTTTTGTTTAATTTATTTTTAACAGATTTTGTTAAAATCGGAGGCTTAGATATAATCGAAGAATTGATGATAGATAACAATCTAGAATTGAGATGCGAATCTTATGAATTACTGGGCAATATTAATCAAAACAATTTGTACTGTCAATCTGAATGTATTAATCGAAACATTATAGAAAAACTTGTTGATCGAATTCCTTTAGAAAATGATGTATTATTGTTGAAAAAACTTATATATTCTCTTTCTTGTAAGTTCATTTGGTTTAGTTATTTTTATCAAGTTACATTCTGTTTTTAAAAGATAATGTATTTCATAACTCTTATATCTGTTTCAAATATAAGTTTTGATTTTATCAGATACCCCGGAATGCTTTTACTGTTTTGAAAAGAAAAATATAAAGATAACGTATATTTTTGACATTTGGGACATTATATTGGCAGTTGTATTATTTGATGCTTTCAGTTTTTCAACAAGAAATCTTAAATAAAAACCAAAATATTTATTCATATAATTTTATTCCTCGTCATCTAAGCATTCGATGTCGTGATCATACTCATTTTCATCACAAATATACTCCTCATTTACTTTTCTTTCTTGTTTTCAAGAATCTTTTAACAGAATCTCCTATCATACGCGTCATGTTTAACTGTAAGCCAATTTTCATAGTTTCAATAAAATGCAGATGATAGTATTAGGTCTTCTAAAGTGTCAGTCTTCATTCAATTCCAAGACTCGCAAACCCACGAATTAACCGAAAATTGTGTCAGTCGTTTTGGATTTTCTTTTTTGGTATATTCAATGGTTATTGATCGGTAAAGTAAATCTTTTTCTGATAAATCTTCACATGTGGGGCGCGTGAATGTTTAGTCGCCGATGTTTAATTATTTATATTTTTATCACAAATAATATAATGTCGTTATTACTTTAAAGCAGCATATTCCAATAGATCTGATAGGATATTCTATCTGATAGATCTGATAGATCCTGCGGATGCGACAACGGACAAAATAAGAAAAAAACCCTGAATTATAATCAGTATAGTTTCTTCTTTTCGATAGTACACGTGTTTTTATTCTATCTTTAGTCTTTCTATTTTTTAAAAAAAAATGTCGACATATGCAATTGAAGACCGAATTTTCATGGTAAAAACCTATTACTGGAATATATATACAGTAGGGGACATTATTATAACCACCTGATATTTTCATGTTTTTTAGGTTTTCTCATTATTTATAAGGTTATTAGCAAATGCAGTCATAATTTTGATACTTTCTGTGTTTGTTTTATCACCCCATCAGAAAATGTGACAACTTGTAAACCTTATACTGAAAAATTACCACAATTCTATTAGAAAATGATCAAAATATAAGAAAATCACAGAGGTAAGAAATGCATGTTTTATTCCAGAATGACAAATTTCAATGTGTACATACCTGATTACAAATGTTTTATTGTTCATAGAATAAGTAAAGTGAATTCAATAAATGATAAATTAAACAATTTAATACTTTCTTTGTCCCCTTTTAGCGTTTACTACTGCCTGGAGACGTCTAGGCACTCTATCAATAGAGTTTTGAAGCTTCTGCTGAAATTCATCATCACGAAACCAATTGCAGAGGACGCTCGAAATAAGCTGATCCTTTGTTGTATGAGTAATTTGGCTGAGTTTCTCCTTCATAATACCCGATATGTTTTCTATGGGGTTCACGTCAGGAGAATTCCCAGGCCAAGGAAGGACATTGATATGGTTGGTCTCCAAAAATTGAGTCACCACCCTAGCCTTGTGGCATGGAGCTGAATCATGCATGAAAACACAGTTTTCAGTTGAACCAAACCATTCTGGCAGTTGAGGCAGCAACCGTTCGCGCAAAACATTCATGTATTGATTTTTTTTCATCATACCATCGACAATATGCAAACGTCCAGGACCTTTTGAACTGAAAACACCCCAAAACAGGACTTTGGTTGGATGTTTGACGGCTTCACGCACCACTGGTTGACTTCCTGGTGTTTGCCAGACACGTCTCCTTGTTGCTGATTGGCATTCAAAAATCGTTTCATCACTAAAAAACACTGTTCTCCAGAACTCAATTAGTTTGTTTAGGTACTGTCGAGCAAATTGTAGACGTTTCAACTTCATCGCTGAGGTCATATATATATATATATATATATATATATAAAATGACAGTTTCCATATACCAAACAAAAAAAGTAATTTAATAATTTTTAACTAAAATATCGAGTTCTGATAATAATAAAATAATATCCACGTTCAAACATTCTGCTTCTATTCATATTTGATATTTATTTTTATTTATGTTTTCATATTTTCATTTGTGTGAAATTGAATTGTAAAAGATAATAAAAATAAATGTTGTAGTAATAATTTTGCTACTCTGAACAATCTAAACACAAACATAGATGGAAATTTTTTGACTGGCTGACTCGATAACTTAACTTTATGGTTTATGTAACGTAAGTATTATGTAGTACATAGCTGCTAAATGGTCTTTTTATCAGTTTCAGAAATATCTCCCTAACTGCAATAAGTAAAATCTTTTCGGGGTACCTGATTTAATGTATTAACAAAAATTCAAAGAAATTCTCTTGATAATATAATTTGTTTTTTTGTACTTACTAAAGGCACTGTTCGTGGTAATCCGTTGGCGTTCAATAAGTTTAATCAAACAAACGGATTTGATTTATTATTAAGTCTCAGTCAAACAGTCTCTGCTTCTGTCATTCGATGTAAAATTGCGTTTTTCATTTTTTGTCTATTTTCAGAAATGGATATTACTCAAATTGGTAAATTGTTTTTTTGCTTCATTATATTTGTTATGTTTTTAATTAAGTCATGAAAATAGTCCTAAATTTTTGGTCACAGTCAGATTAAGGATAATTTTAATATGAAAAACTATTTTCTGAATCGATTACCATTGATGAATACTAAATGTACGGTTTCACTTGACATCGTGGCTTTATTTACGAATGTGTTCATTGATGAAACCATTCGTTGGTTGTGGAGTTATGGAAAAACATGCAGATTCTAAGAACAGGAAGCATGTGTATACAAAGGCTCTGTTTAAACTGATGGCATTTTCTTCCAAAAATGTTTCGTTTCTTTAAAATGAGGAATGGTACATTCAGAAAGGCGGCATAATAATATTTTCAACCATTGCTTGAAAACCTACCTCAAACTTAATGCAGTTAATCGAAGTATACAAGAACACATGTATGGGTTAACAACCATTCGTATATTTGTAGATGATTGATGTTTAGTTCTCCGATGCAGTTCCCCTTGAAAAATTTCTGAATTTCATGTACTCAATTAATAGTGGGCCTCCAATCTCTTTCAATGGTATTGAGCCGTAGGCTCTTTAGAGGGTTTACCCCAATTAAAAAGCACTAGCAGCCTCCTACGAGGTTGTCAGCTTTCCGCTTACGATGTCTCTTCGGACCCCCAGTAAAAAATGACCAACCATGTTCGTATGCTCCATGATTTAACATTTCTTTGGCCGTTCCTGTGGACTTTGAACAGCCAACGAAAGGACAATTGAAATTTCCTTTTTCAAATAAATCCGTTAAACTGAAATTTAACACTTCTAAGGAGATCGTTTCCGAGAGATTCGTTGAATCATTCGTATCGACGGTCCGTACCTGAATACAGCTTGTAATTGTTGGATTGTCTTCCTTTTTCCTGGTATCGCCGATCAATTTTACCTTACCACACAAATCGCCATAACAACAGTCACCTGCTTTTTTTCTTTGATGCTTCTGATGAATTTGATTGGATTGATTTGCTTCTTCCGTGTGATCTGTCTTGTAGTGTCCGGTCAGCCACCCAATTGATCCATAGCTCCTGGAGCAGTACTGACGTGGAAATTATTATTACTCCATTAATAATAATAATTTCACAACCAAATTTTAGGTTAATATGTTTTATTAATATGTTTTTAAAACTAATCTTTCATTCCTTGATATCCTTTTAAAAAGAATTATTTTTAAATATTTAACGGAATCGTATAGAAATGCAACAGACTTAGGGTTTTATACAGCATTAAAAAGTTACTGCGAGGAGAAATTAAGAAGATGATGTGATCAACGGGTTAATTCTCACAGATAGGACTCTTTGCTCTTGTTATAACCGTCAAAGATGGACTTGACATTCTTAGGAAACATTTCGGTGGAAAACGGACAATATATTGAAAGCTAATTTTGTGTACAAATTTAGTTGTCACAAGTTTCAAATTAAATATAAATCAAATTTATTATTAAATTGTTTCTTTATACTTTTGAACTTTCTAGTATTGTAATTTCTAAAAACAAAATAATTAATTGGTGATTATGATCAACTAGTAAATAACCCGTCATGTATGACGGGTATAATTTCAAGACTATGTGTGTCTTAGATTATAGTGTTTTAAGATTATCAGATCTAATATATAATCAGATAAGATTAAATTTTAGACTATAAATAAAAATATTATATGTAACATATCATTTGACCACAATAAAAATCTGTTACCATCCTGATAGGTTAAACATGTCCTATCTTCTTAAATTAAAAGCAAACTCCTATTAACATATTTACATGTTATTTGTCATAAATTTTTATTTAAGTTATTTGCACTTAAAATTTCTTAAAATTCATTTTTTTCCATATGAATTATTAATTTAATTATCTACTTACAATTATAAGTAAATAATATGAGCGTTCTTGACAGAATCAGTCAGTCACAGATCAAGACAAGTATATATATATTTATGAGGGTCGAAATAAGTGTAACGATAATTTTTTATAGATTGATAGTTTAAATAGAGAAAAAATGTAAAATAATGTGAATGCCTATTTGAAAATGAAATGATTTATAATTTTTTTTCTTTCACCATCTTCAGAACGAGATAATTGCATTCTGTCAAGAAAGTACCGGGAATTGTTTTTTGACGCTAATTTTGAGTACTATCTGCCATTTTATTTGTTTCCAGTTCTGGACGTTATCATTTCATCTCAAGTGTGTTTGGCAAATTTCAAAATGGATAAAAATATTGAGCAAAGAATTTGTCTTACGTTTTGCATTGCTAATTGAATTTCGTATGCTGAATCGCTAAAAAATTAACGGGTGGCTTATGGTGAATCGATTTTATCCAAACCCGTGTGTATGAGTTGTAGAACATCTTCAAAGCATTCATGATATGGTGAAAGATTCATCTTACTCTGCTCAGACAATAACATCTATAACTGAAGTCAGTATTGCTAAAGTGAAGAAAATGCTGAGTGAAAATCGTCATTTAAGTCTGAGAGAGATAGCCGCTGAACTTTCTGTGCCTCACGAATCAATTTGTATAATTGTGAATGATTGTTTAGACATGAAACTTGTTGCTACTAGACTTGTTCCAAATGTTTTGAATTTTCTACAACTCTATTGCGTATAAGTTGATGAAGACAAGCTAGAACGAATCGATTCCGACCCCACATTCATGAAACACATTGTAACTACAGTAGTGGCCAATAGTCTTTATCTCTTCCTTAAAATATGTGAAAAAAAGTAATTTTTATTAACTAATGTGAAGATCTGAAATTGAGGGGGGGAAAAGCCGGAGTATATAAGATAAAATTCACCTGTGATGGATGGCATTTGGTGACTGAGGTCCAAGCTGCCATCATGCCTACATGCTCCAACGTGCTACGATCCGTTTCCGCCGATCCATTTGATTGGGGTGCACTGACTTTCGGTGAGCACGTGCTCAGGACACACGTCTTTCGCACCCATTACCGATTTATTGAGGAGCGGCGGCAAAATATACTTGTCTTGAGGCACGTCTGCATAATCCAGAGCATCTTGAATTATCGATTCGATAACGTCGTCGAGATTCTATCTAATTTTCGGTGGGGAATTTGATTTTATCAGAGTTGAGGTAGTTTGACTAGTGCTCTCGTATTTGAGTCACATATCTTCTTTGAAATCATCGTCTAAATCGTCCTCGTGAATTATATCATGATCTTTGCCGACAATGTGAGACGCATCGATATTCACCAATAAATGATCGGTATTATTCATTTAAAAGTGAAATTTTAAATTCCCGAAAATTTTTTTTGTATTATTAAAACAATCGTTAGTCAGTCAATATTGTAAGATTTGCATTTAACAAGTAGGATTATTTTTTATTGATTTTTGTCTAAAATAATTAATTAAAAAATAATAAGAAGGGTTTTTATTATATACAGAATATTTTTATAAATATTTAAATAAATTGATTTTATGAAATTACTACAATTAATTTTTATTTTTCTTTGTTTTATCACATTATTTGAATTGTTTTAAATACCTTACAACCGTTTCTATCACATGTAAGTTAAAATTGTTAAGAAACATTAGTATTTATTAATTCAATGCATTGCTAAATAGATCAAAATATCTTCTGTTTTTTAAGTAATGAGTAGCTCTATACCAATTTCAATTGAGAAGCGTGCCCAGGTGCTTATCCTGAAAGAAGAAGGACATACTCATAAAGCTATTGCTGAACATTCGGACATTCATTTCAAGTCTGTGTCTTATATTCTCAAGAGATATGCAAAACGGGTTCTGGTCACGATTGACATCGTTCTGGCCGTCCTCGGAAACCGACTCCAATGGATGACAAACTCATCAGAAGAGCAGCAGTTGTGAACCCATGGATCACCTCATATGACATTCTGAAGGAATGTCCTTATTTGAGAATTCTGATGAGTCATGGGTTACGCTTTTAAATTTAAACGTATGACGAAAACTGAATAAATATTGTAAATGATAGGGAGTCTGATTTATAGATATTGACCAATTTATTGCTAATGTGTTAATATTTTAGCTGTAGAAATATTTTAATCATTAATTAATAATTATTATTATCACAATTTTATTTTTCATTTTTTTATGTAGGCAACCGAAAAATCGAATTATATTTGGAGAGCTTAATTAATTGTCTAATTAACTTGTCTTCCTTCTTTGAATTAGAAACTGAACATTATCTCGGCTGTCTTTTTTTGATAATGAAAAATTTCCCGTCATTTAATGTCATAAAATCTCACGATTTAATGAATTTATTAACTTCTCAAAAATCTAATTTAAATGATTTTCCGGAAGCTGAGGAGATAATATTTTACATCAATGAAATCTTGGATATGTTGTATCTTCGCTCTTTATCCGTCACTGGTGTTTCCAACAGTCAATCATCTCTCTAATGTGCTATCAAGTGTGACAACATTTCCTTCGAAAGTAACAATTTTTATACCGGTGTTTTTGTTTTGTATTGAGAACATCAAGAATACATTTGTAGACTCAGAACATCTTATTGAGTTATTTATGTAGTTTCCCAGTCACTATATATATATAGGGTTTTTCAGTTGAAATGCGATACTTTTTTAGTTAATATGCAACACTTTTACATTTGAAATGCGACATAATAAAAATTTAAAAACTTTTCCTTTAATTAAAATATGCCATTTTCAATATATTTACATAAAATTGGTATGTTTATACAAAAAAGTTTAAAGTATAAGTTCTCAACAAACCAATTTTATGTAAATCTATTGAAAATGGCATATTTTAATTAAAGGAAAAGTTTTATAATTTTATAATGTCGCATTTTAACTGGAAAACCCTGTAAATTATATAAATATATATATTGGTTTATCAATTTTCCTATTTATCTCAGCTTCCAAAGGATGTTTACCATCGAATTATATAACTGTCAACAGTGGATTTTAATACATTTCTTGTTATATAAACAATTCAACAACAGTAATTTCCAATCTCAATGCCTCGAAACACAACCTC
The DNA here is from genome assembly GCA_001938485.1 of Girardia tigrina. Lineage (NCBI taxonomy): Eukaryota > Metazoa > Platyhelminthes > Tricladida > Dugesiidae > Girardia > Girardia tigrina. The sequence continues at coordinate 25,005 of MQRK01250822.1, forward strand.
AATTGTCGTAATCTTCAATATCAACAATAAAAATTCCACAAAATTCGACATCCAATTCTTTTCCCAAGTATCTCTCTTGAGCTGAATCAACAATTCCACCTGCAATAACAATCATCCAACGTTAGAATAAAGTCACGAAGAACTTGTCGACATTCAAAGTCATTATTCTTTCTGTATGTATATCTGCTTGTTAGTATATTATTTTATTTTATAGTTCGTTATATTTATTTATATTTATTAAAATTATTTCTTAAACTTTTATTTATCCATATTAGTCGTTAAAGGAGTTCATTTAACTTGAAGTGGTTCAGTTAGCTCTTTTACAATTTACAAACAAATTTATATATATATATTTTTATAATTTATTCATTACTTATTTAAATTCGCTATGTTAATTCTAATCTGGGTCGTCCATTCGACGTTTTATTCTCGACAATTCAAAAATATTTTACATTTTTAAAATTGTGATCTAATATTAATCATTAGGTACGATTTATATTGTTTCATTTTTGTATCAATGTGAACCTTTCAAAAAACTGAAAATTTTATTATTTAATTCAAATTTTTCTGCGACATGTAGTCGCAACAATATGTTTACATGGTTGCCAAAGCTTTTCTGAAATCAATCGTGACAAATAGCAATACCAGAAATAATCGAGCTTAAAGGTTTTTGTCGTTCGTAATGTATGCAAATTCCTGGAAGCAGCGTGACTGAATTTGAAATGATTCTTAACATTTGAAAAATAATTCAAACTCGCACGTGCGAAATGTTAGGAAACGGAATGGATATTTTAAATGACAGAGAAAACTCTCATTATTCGTTTGCTGCATGATTCACATCTCAAAGATATGAATCATCTTTAAACATCAATGGAACCAATCGAAATAAGCATTATTTGTAGTCTTGACTGGTACCGAAACATATGTGTTGTGTTGCTATCCGACACGTACCTTTTCTCAAATTAATATAAAATCTAGATATGATTACAAAAGAATCAAAAGCAAAATAAAGAAAAATTTATTAAAACAAAAATCACCAAAATGTGCGAAAGTGGGTCCGTGGTTTTAAGGAGTGTTGATCCTATTGTGGAGATCCCCGACGCCGGTGGCAGACCTGTCGCGATAAAATAATAAAACAAAAATCGTTCCAAAACCTAAATCTTACCCAGTGTCGGTTCCATAATGAATCGTTATATCCATTTTTCATTAGGTCAATTCCAGTACCTGAGATCAAAAAAAACCAATAAATAATATAATAGAAAAATAATACCTACCGGTATGCCGACGGCACGCCATATGAAGCCGGTATACGGAGACGATCGATCTCGATCGTGCATACCGGTCAGTGAACCGGTCAACCATCAATCAACATTCTTGGCACGTATACACGCCGCGTGCATCGATCCGGTGGTCTCGGATGATGTACGGTGACCATCAAGTATATATACTGGATGGCATTCCTGATCAATCACACCAAAAATAATTAACAATTATTAACTATTCTTTGTGCGCTATAAAATCAACATTTTACATTCAAAAGGTACGGATCGATTTTTATTGCTTTTGTTTATATTATGTTATTTTATTTGATTATTACCATTATTATATTTTATTACCTTTAAATGCTGTGCTTATCGTTTGATGTTAATAAAATTTTATTTGACTGATTTATTTTATTATCTTCGATTTATTATGTTTAATATGGTCGAACATTCATTAAAAGTTTATTTATTTGACTGATTTACTTATTATTTTATTTATTTTACTATCTTTGATTTATTATGCTTAATGTGGTAATAATTTGTGGAATAATTTGTCAAATGGTGCTACTTATGGTCATTCCTCAGAATATTGATTCCTGCATAATCACAGAAAATTGCCCTAAATGGATCATTTCGTTTGCATATAACACAATATCTTTGTTTTGTTTCGTTCGAAGATGTTAAATTACCAATTTGTTTGAAGGATCAAAATTTTGTATGACATAAATTGCCTTTATTCAAGCATATCTCTTATATTGCAAAGAAGAGAAATTATTCCCAATAAACTTACTTATATTTCCTTTTGAATTGGTATATTTAACATATTTAAGGTTCTGCATTATCTCAATTATTTAAAGGAATTTCGTGTTTTTTACTTGTATAAAATTATAACACAAAAGACTATATTATTATTTGAAAATCCATGTTTTCTTAACACAAATAACGAACTGTTTTGCTTATTATTGCAAGCATTGCTACTCCAAAACTTATATTCAATTTTTCGACGCTAATGAAGTAAATAGATATACGTTATTAATACTATAATAGAATTATGATTTCTGTCTGTTATTCTGTGTGAAGTTCACGATGTTCAGTAAAACAAATTTAATTATTTTTTAATTGTGATTGTACTTTGTTAATTTTACATTCTTTTAATTAACAAATTACAACTATCAATATTAATCAAATTTTTATGTAATAATTAAATAGTATATATTGAAAATTTTATCTTTTGTTTAAATGCATTATTTAATAACCTTATCAAATATTAACAGTCGTTTTCAATTAAAGCATGCTTCACATTTGATTATTTTTGGAATAATTATTTTCGATGAATGAACGAGTATTAATGTAACATAATTCATAACGTTTGGTTTATTTGTCATTACGTTCGGTTTAATCGAAACCTATTACTATTATAGAACGAAAAATGGGTTTTTTTGAAGAATAACAACCACATGCAATCAAAGCCCGAATCCTACCTGAGTCACATAGAGGCAACATCGTCATCATTCCTCAAATTGTTTTGGCGCCATCTGATACCCAATTATAAATATTTTTCTTTTTGTTCGCGAATAATCGCAGTCGAATTATATTACAATTAATATATTATAATACATAATATATTACATAATATATTCATAATATATACATAATACATAATATATTATAATACATAATATATGAATTATCTGTATGATCGTTGATTTAAACGATCACGGTAGGTAATATCGAAAATTCAAAAAAAAATAATCGATATAAGTTTATAATTCCAATTAATTGCCACAGAAACAAGTTCTGAACCAACAATAATCGTTTCCCATTTCAGTTTATTCCATTGGTTGAAGATTATTTATCAAAAATCTCAGAACCGCTACTGACAATAATTTTTTGGATTTTTCGTTAACAGCCAGATTCATATTAACTTGTATCGAATTACTGATCGTATCTATTCGAGAAGGATTTGACTATTAGTACTTATTTTTTTATCGATAAATATTCTGGAGTTAGGTCCGGGATCCGCTTAACTCATCTCTTAATCGTTCCTCAACGATATTTTTTATGTTTGATTAATTGATTAATTATAATTTATTTATTAAAATTTTTTTATTTTATTATCTATAAATAATCATCGTACTAACCCATGATCATACAAAATAAAAAAGGGGAGAATTTTTGGATTGCACCTTTATCTGCCTTCAGATAATTTCTCATTTTTTTATATTTGTGTGATCGACTTTGTAAGTATAAAAGTGACAGGTACTGGGGATACTGTTCCTGTAGAAAGTCTTATTTTTATAGATTACTGAATGATTTTTACATTCGATTAGTAAATTGTAGTTACCCAAAAAATGAGCCTCTAAAATAGGGTGAGGTATGTCAGCAATGATGGAATCCCAACTAAATTTAAATCCACCGAAATACAAAGTTAGGTTTTTCTTACCAAAAGTCTTGATAGGAGACCCATTGGGGGCAAATAATACTGTGTTGTTAAAACGGTAATCATTGTTGATTAAGAACACCAATTTGACTTTTCATATTTTTATTTAAACAACAATTTTGATTGTCATTAAGACAATCATTGTCAAAGCTTTCGTACGATTGCATTCTAAACTAAATTGATTAACGATTTTTTTAGGTTTTCGAAAAATACAAAAAAATACAAAATTTTATGTAGAAAAATATTTAAAATAATTTTAATAATAAAAATATTTTAAATAAATATTTAAAATAATAATAAGGTTTGCTGAGAATGTAAATGTTTTCTCGAATAAACACGTATGAGATTTGACGATGCACCTGGTGCATCCATTCCTGACTAATACGATAGACTAATTTCGTCGTAATAAAATGTACTCTTATTCATGCAGACCTCACCGTATCGATCTCGTAATTTATGAATCAGATCTTTATCCACGGACATTTTTTAAAAAAAATCAAAATTAAATTCAAGTCAATTATCTCTTTTTCTTTTTATAGCTTTATTTGAACAAACTTTCTTTGTCAAATCACAATTTTTTAAAAAAAATTCGAACCGCCGTTAACTTTTATTTATTTTTAATTCATTTTACACACATTTCAAATTGGATTAAAAAAGAATACGTGGCAAAACTTTTTATTTTTTGAAGATTCTATGAATTGTAAATGCCTTTTTCCTATTGATAGAGATTTAAGAAAAAAAAGCATTAATATCTGAAACGAAAATCATTGATGTTTGAAATTAATTAAGAAGAAATTAAACATAAAATTTCCAAAATTGATCCTAACGTGATCCCGGATCATGAATAAATAACATTTTTAATTTGTCTGCCTCAAATAATTTGTATTAATTATTGATTCAAGTAAAACTATTAATGAAGTTTTAATATTTACACATTTAACAACTGTTTAACAAGATTTGAGACTTGCCTGAAGCAACTTTTGCTATAAATTATTACAATTTCTATAAAGCTGATCAACGTATTATCATAATTATGCCGACTTTCAAATGTTTTAAATAGTTTTGCTTTGCAAGATATAATTTTTAATAAAACAGAATATGATTAAGTTCCTCTTTGTACCTATTAGGTTCGTGATTGAAATCAGAATTCATAATTTGCAAACTTTATTTTTACTACAATTTTCATTATTGAAACAAATTTATGAGGAACTATTTCATTTTCATAATCCAGATCTAAAAATTCTAAATATACATAATAATATCGATAAATAAATAAATATGTTATTTTATTCAATTTTTTATAAATTTAGATCTTTAAAAATATTTTGAAAATTCAGTTTAAACATAGTGATTATTAATAATTTAAACTATAAATTATTTCTCTTTAATAAAACATTTTATTTCTTTTTAACAAAAATTTGCAAAAACCATTTACAACTTTAAGATACAATTCACA
>MQRK01250826.1:23322-37698 GCA_001938485.1 Girardia tigrina
ATATATATATATATATATATATATATATATATATATACAATGAAAAACTTTAAAGTGAACGATGAGTGAAATATTATTGTTTAACCAACATTGTTTTACAAAAGGAAGATGACCTTATAAATATTTTTAAAAATTATTGTTTACTGATATTGCACCTGTATGTAATAAAAAGGAAACTTGTAAAATTTATTTATTGTAAAAATAATATTATTGAATAACGATTACACAATTTGGATTTTATTTAAATTTCAGAATTCCATTTTCTTTAAAATAATAATGAAACAATCTTCTTTGGATCTACTAGTGTACGGCAGGAGGAACAGCGGTTTATATTCTTCAAACAACTCGAACAAAACATGTGACCACAATTGAGTCGTCTTTCAACCGCCATCGAGAAGCAAAGAGAACACATCTTAACATTCCTTAAAATAAAAAATCAGATTTTCTAACTTACCTTTTTTTCTATTTGTATAACGGATTTATTGAGTGGTTTGAAACAAATTTGTCTTTTGTTAAAACGGTCATTGTTTGACTTAATTAATTGAGGAATTTTATGTAATCCTCCTTTTTTGAGGGGACAGATGCCGAATAATTTGTTCGATTGTCGAAGATTCCTGCTTCTTTCCAACTTAATATCAGCATCAAATAACAATATATTCATATTAAATTCTTACACCGACAATTTTACAATTATGATTATATGTCAAAAAGACTTCCTGGAAATCGAAATAAAATTCCAAAGCCCATTCCTGAAGACCTCTCGCAAATTGAGACTTGCTCAAACAATAAAACTGAACAAATAATTAAACAAAATAAAAGAGATAATTAATTTACAGCTTCAAATTTTATACGTAAAACTTCGGAGAGAAATTTCATAAAATTTTCTTTATCAAATGGAGAAATATTTTTCTGAAAGAATTTTCATATAAAACAAATACGAAAATATACAAAATTAACTAAAACAAATTGTATATTCGGTTTCTCCTGCAGAAAAAGTAATATTATTTCCAAATATTTTTTTGTTTTAATTAATTCCATCGGTGTTTCTTGATTCTAAAAAAACATATTTAAGTAATATAAAAATTTTTTAAAAAAATATCTAAATATATAAAACGAGTTGTAGTGATTCAAGCGATAAAATTGAGAATTATTTCACATCAATTAGAGTTGGGGCGACCACTTTTTGCAAGTAAAATCAGTATGAAACACATAAAGGTTTTGAAACGATTTTAACAGCCAAATAAGTTGTGCGAATGAAGAAATCGGGTTTCACAACTATATGATGCCGTTTCCTCGAGAACTCGATCATAACAAGTCACAATAAATATCGCCTTACAAAGAGATAATGATATCAGTAAACCAGACTGGAATCAACCATCAATCGTCCAAGATAGAGAACAATGTAGTACTGAAGGGACCACATTGGTAGAGTGGATGGTTACTGCTCTGTTGTTAGGCTGTAATTTGTTGGCTTTTGGTTTCAGATTCCGATATCTAGGTGAATCTGAATCCAGCTAGGTCAAAAGGTGTATTTAATAGAGTTTTACTTATCTAAGGAGTGTAATTTTATCTGGAGTTATAATTGGTAAAGGAAAAGGATCTTGAAAAGTGTTTAGGTTAGTTTCGAAAGACTTTAACTTTTGTCGAATTGGTTTAAGAAATATTTGTGGATTCAGCAGTAAGGAAATGTAGCTTCTTTGTTTTTGAGATTGCTAAAATTATTCGGATCAATGCACTCTTCATCGACTCTAATATAATCTTCGTTTTGATCTCCGGTAGTATTTTGATGGTGATTAAGTTTGTGAGGATTTTAGGGAGTCCACATAAATTTTTAAATTTTAATATTCAAAATCTATCAAGAAAAATTTCAAAATATTTAAAAAAAAATACATACATTAAAATAAAGCGGAAAAAAATGTAGAGTAAAAAATGTTTTATAAATTAAAATATTTTAAAATTTTTTGTTTGAAAATATTGAAAATTAAAATCTAAAATAAGAATTTTATTTTTTAAATATTATAAGAAAAATGCAAATTATAAGAACATAAAATCAAAATAAAAAATTTAGTTATAAATTTTTAAATAAAATCTGTTTAAAGAATAAAATAAAAACTTTGCAATTGGAATATTTCTGATATAAAAAATTTGATAATTAATTAAAACAAAAGAATTTTTAAAAACCTTCAAATGAAAAAAATTTAATAAAAGAAACGTTATAAAACTATTTTTGTGAATTCTAAAAAATTATAAATTAAGTATTGATATTTATATTATTTTATCTTTGTGTATAAAATGTTTGTGCAAAAGAAATTTGTTCGAAATTATGTTATTGTGATGTACTAATCAAATTATTAGAAATATCAATATCCGATTCTCCTTTAAATTAATTTAATTTAAACGCAACTCTTAGGTGAAGTTAAATCAAATACAAGGCATCTACATTTTCATGCAGATGTCTAGTTGACCGTCTAGTGGGTTGCGCCTGTGTCTTTGCTTCGTCATGGCGAAGAGTTACACACTCTTATATGGTGTAACTAGGGGCTTTTGACTGCGTGTTATTAAGCAGTGCCCTCTCTAATTATTTCTTCGATAGATATGGGAAGAAGGTGTCTGCTAAAGTAATCGGTAATCGCCTTTGTTGAATGGTGAATGATTATCATATCTTGATACAATGGTGGAGGATTTTGATTTCCAAACAGATAGATGTTTTTTTGCTTATAGTTTTTAATGGTTATTGTATAAGTCTGTGGATTGTTTCCATCATATTGACTGGTTTTAGCAGTGAACGGTGGATTTGACAATTTTAGAAGATATAGTATCGATGGTGAGGCCTGAAAGTAAAGTGATGTTAGGAGCTAAGATTCTTTTGCTTCTAGAATCGAATTTATTGGAATGTTTTATTTTTAGGTTTCGTGAAATGGCAATATTGGATTTATGATTTTGTTTGATGATGTCTTTGAATTTGAATATTCTTTCATTTTGGTTTTTGGGATAGACGGAGGTTGATATTATTTTGTAAAAGAATATAGATGGGCACCTCGTTAAAACGTCGAATAAAAAAACGTCGAAAAAAAAACATCGAAAAAAAACATCGAAAAAAAACATCGAAAAAAAAATCCTAAAAAAACATTGAATAAAAATTACTGAATAAAAATATCGAAAAAACCCCCTAAAAACCTCTTAAAAAAACATCGAAAAAAATTGTAAAAAAATGTAAAAAAATTAAAAAAAAAGACAAAATAAAAAATGTAAAAATTATATAAAAATTTTTAAAGTTATACTTTTATTTAATAATAAATAAATCCGGCGAATTCCAATATATATGTTGTTGAATCTCTGTTTTCCCTTTCAATTAAAAAATCAACTAGTTTTTCATTAAATGTTATGTATTTTTTTTTCTTCTAATGTTTTCTCCATTAGTTAACCTGATAAATTTTTGATAACTGCATCTTTCTTCATGTTTAACTTTTAACATAAAATTTTTGAAAATAGGATTTAAGTACGCTTTTTTTTATGATTTATTTTGTTTCTGTATTTTTTTTATCGATGTTTTTTTCCATGTTTTTTTTCGATGTTTTTTTCGACGTTTTTTTTTCGATGTTTTTTTTCCATGTTTTTTTTCGACGTTTTAACGTGCTACGGGAGTGCGGTTCGTTAATAAATTAAAAGATTTTGGATTTCACTGCCAGGTATTAAGAAGAAATTAGCGAGGTGAGTTAAGAGAAAAACGAATTCTAAAAACGTTTCGAGAAAATTCACTTTTGTAACGTCGAAATGAAAATAAAAAGATTCTGAGAGAATCATTTAAAATACAGTAAAAATAAAAAAGATAAAAATATGTCTGTAAGAAGAACTATGTCTCATGAATAATGTACGGATAATCAGTGAACATAAACAGTGATGAGGCGATAGATCATCACTGTTGATCATTGACTGATCTTTCACTTTTCCGAATATTACCTGATTAACAGCATCAATGTTGCAGTGTTTAGAGAGCAGAAGCTTCACGATTGATTCGTTGCCCTCCATGCAAGACAAATGAATTGGTCTATTTTTAAACTGGAATATTTTTAATGAATAATTCACACAACATTCGATCATTTACGTCATCTTCGGCTTCCAAATTGCAATTGTTACTGACTAACAATTCTGCAATCTCTAGTTGATTATAGACGCACGCATAATGTAATGGAGTTCTTTTATCCTGAATAAACAACAAATAATGTTCCATGTTTCATTATAATAATACTTCATTTGTTGCTTCAAGGTCGCAGTTGTGAGAAATTAGTAACGTTGCTATTTCTAAATAGCCATTCTTGCAAGCAATATGAATTGGTTTCTCGAGATTCTAATGTCTTTTATTAACAAATGGAAGATTGTTTTACTTTAACTTGCCTTACTTTCAGATTCGATATTACAAGATCTTCCGAGAAGCATTTTGACAATCCTTAAATACACAAGCTGTGGAGTTTCAACGAGCTATAGTAAATAAAATTGTATTTTATTTGTTAAAAAAGAAATTACATCATCTATATCATACATTAATAAGGGGTTCTGAGTAAAATCTTCTGTAAGAATTCATTAGACGTATTCCGTTACAAGCCAAATGTAATGGAGTATCTAAATTCTAGTAATATTCAAATTTTATTTCAAAATAATAATAATATAAAAATTACTCCATTTTTGGCCTCAAGGTCACATTGTTTGGATAATAAATATTCGAGAGCATTGATGTGACCGCATTTTATTAATAAATGTATCGCTCTATCTTTATTCTAATGAAAAGTTTTGATAACATTTGTTTGATCTAAGTGACAAACCTGATCTTCGATCTCCACATTAAATTTTTTTTCTATGAGAATTCGTATTACATCGATATTTCCCCTCAAACAAGCCAGATGTAATGGAGTTTGCTTCTTCTAATATTGCTGTGAATATATATTTTTAATAATAATTATTATTTTACATTGTTTTGACTGTCGATGGAAGACGTTCGAGCAACTATTTCTTCTACAATATTCACACAACCATTTTTAGAAGCCAAATGTAACGGAGTATCTTTATTCTTAAAATTAATTTAAATTGTATTAATCATACTGTTACTTCACAGTTATGAATCAATAAATTACATTATTTCTTTCGACATCGCAGTTTCTGGATAACAGTAATCTTACTATGTTTTCTTTGCCGTGTTCAAATGCTAAATCAATTGGTCTGGATTCCCACTAAAATTTCCAATGTTCAATTGACAAAAAAATAAAAAATACAAACAATATCTTCAGCTTCACAATCGCAATTGTTTTGAAGAAGTATTTCAACAATTGACAAATGTCCATGGATACATGCATAATGCAATGGAGTTTGGTCATACTACAAATATGTATATCTTTTGATTTACAAAATTTTAAATAATTACATTATTTTTGACATCGATGATACACTTTTTATCGATCAATACTTCAAGCATCTTGACATCTCCGTTCTGACCCGCCAGATGGACCAGTGTATTTTGATCCTATATTGTGAGAATATTTTATGTGTTGATTACAATTTATAAAGTTACAGAATCAGTAAATTTAAAATTGAATTCGTCATTTGATAAAATATTCGCGATCACTTCGACTTCCAACGGACTTTTGATTCTTTCCATCTTTAAAAAGGATCAATAAATACACTCAAATAATATTTTGATCAAACCAAATCGAAAATGTCTCTGCTTGAATATTTGAACATTTCGTTATTTCGTAAAGTATTATTCTTAATAAAATATTATAAATTTATTATCAAATTCAAAATTTTACATTCACTTTTGTTTTAAAAATGTATAAATACAATTTTATTAAAACAAATTTGTTGTTTTAAAGAATATTATAGTTATTTTTTTATTTAAACAAATTATTTAAGAAACATTTTTAAATTTTTAGAAAAAAATATTGGAACAGATGAACGATAAGGATGAATACTAAATGGTACTTTGGTCGGTCTGAAAGAAAGATGGAGCGTGAAGGTTGCAGAGAAGTCGCCGGACAAATCTCTGAGTCGTCTTCAGAAAAGAATAAATCATTTAATTTTCAAATACATTTTCATTCGAATCGAATTTTTCTTTTGTATTTTAAAAAAACAAAAACAAATTCAATTTTTAATTTCTCTCAAAAAAAAATATTTTTTTATTTACTTTGTGAATTATTTCTTGTGAACAATGAGAAGATAAAAGAGGCTTCAGCGAGACGCGCTTATGAGATTTCTATTTTCAAAAATATTAAACGCCATTTTTCAAAATTTATTGTATTTAATTTCAGCGACTTCCGCGCGATCTTCGGAGTAAATTAACATTAGTTTCTGAAAAAAAACATTATTATTTCTTTTTATTTTAAAATTTGTATTTTTAGTTTTTAATTTTAAACATTCGATGTAAAAATTTACTGTTTAAAATTTTTTAATTTTATTTTGATTGTAAAAATATTATATTAATTTCTTTTACAATATTTTCTCGATTTACGCAGTATTAACTTTGTTTTCGGTAACCCTGCTTTGAAATAGGAATCGAATGTTGGTGACCGGACTTTTCTGCACCGGACCTTTCTTTAGTAGAATGAAGCAATATGCCGTAGATAGCTTAATTTATCAATTACATCGTTGTAATTTTGTACAGCGCTCGATAATTGGTCGTGTAAATTGACGTATTTTCGTTTTTTTGCTTCCAAGCGACCAGATCGAAAAATGGCCAGAGTTAAACGATGGCAGACAATATCACGCTTTAGGCCGTCAAACAATCGCCATACATTAGGATGACTACAATGAAAAATTGAGTTGAGAGCATTATGAAAACCTTCGAAGCAATTTGTAGTTTTTGATGTCTTCTTAATGGCATTTTCAAAATGATTCCAAACTTCAATTTGGAATAATGGGTTCCTTACAGCTGGTCCTTCTATATGTGGCCGAAAAATAAGTAATAAGTTCATTATAACTTTCATTGTCGGGAAAAATTTGAATAAGGTCCTGGAAAACTTTCCTAACTTCATTAACTGGGACAAAATATAATGTAGCCATTGAATTAATCAGTTTCTTTACATACGTATCAGTGCCAAACTCTCTTTTCAGCCCAACAGAGTTAACTTTTAGAATTAAACTCTGACAGATGAAAATAACATCATTTTACTTCTGCAGAAGAAAATGTATCACGAGCAGCATTCATACAAGCTCTTTCGAAATCAACTAAGATTTTTCGCGGCTCTAGATTTGGAAGCAAATTTTTTAAGATCTGAAACATGCGTATATAGACTGTTCCATCTTTCTTCTTAAGAAGAAAATACACACAGGGTATATAAGAATTTCCCACTTTACAATGCCATGAATACAACTGATAAAATATTGCAGGTGATTTATCAAATGTTCCATCTCCATAAATTTCGTCTTGGTTATCCAGTTGTGACAACAAATCTCGATCTCCGATCACCAAAATACGATCCACATAATTAACACCAGAGTCGTATAAAATCATTTCTTCATATTTTTCGGGAATTAAGAAATTTGCATTTACAGGAGTGGAAATAACATTCTGTTTGAATCTTCTTAGATTTCTTTCCAGAGATGATTTTCTTTGACATCTGAATTAAAATATCATTGTTGAGCTCCGCAAGAACTTTCCCCATTTCGTTTCTTGTGGTGACTCCAATGCCTTTAACTTCGGCTTTCACTTCTTGGCTGCTTCTTGTGGACAAGAATTGTGGGAGTGACCAGTTGGACCAGAAATTATATTTCTGTCCTCCATTTTCAAAGTCGAATGACAGTGATTGATTCGGTTTAATCTGCATCTCCATGTTATAAATTTCTTTTTTTCTCTGAATTTTAAATACTCAAATCCTTCATATATTAAAACCTGATTTCCACGGGAACTAACTGAAAACTGCATATTGATTTGGAATTTAAATTTGTGATAAATTTAAAAATGATATAAATTAAATAAACAACGAATTAATTAAATACTTTTTAATATCATTAATATTAATAAATTAATTATTAATAAATTATAACTAGAAAAAACATCTGAAAATATGGATATCAAATAGAAGCATTTTTTAAGTAAAATAAGAATTATTATTTAAGTGGATTACCAATTATTAATTAAATATTTTATTCATTACCAATTGTTTATATATATTTAATAATTTACTTTTACAACAAATTTTAAATTGGTAAAAAATGTAAAATAATAAAGATCAAATTTTAACAAGGGTTTTTTTCAAAATATTTTAAATATTTTTTCGAAAAAGTCCGTGTGGGGAAAAGTCTTAGAACCTCGAATGTTGTTTGCACTTTTGAAGTATGCTGTTTTTTTATATTCAAGTCTCTAAAATTAGGAAAAGTCAATATATGTTATTAGATCGTCGAGATGTGATCTCACTACTGATAACATTATTTTTGGTAGTGTGTTTCTTTTTCTTCGCTATTTTCACTTCCATCCTCCTTTTTTAGGTTCATAACGTCATCTACTTTACTCGCTTTCAGTCATGACCTTCATCTACTTCTAGCCATTGTAAAATATCTTCCTCGGTTACTTCGTCTCCAGAAACTTCTAACTCTTCTAAATCTATGTCTGCATCATGGCCATGAAACAAATTCCTTCAACATTTTTTTTAATTTTCACTCTTTCACCTCTTTCCAGGCTGCAGCAAAATTAAAAATTGTTGACTTTAATTGTAACCATTTAAGTTTTGTAGGGTACTCTGTTCTCTTCAATCCTCTGAATTATTCTTATTATGCAATATAACCATTACTTCATCTAACAAAATTCTGCGATAAATTCGTTTGATTGCCAAAATTATTCCCTGATCCATGGGTTTAAAAAGCGATGCTGTAATTTTTGGAAAAAACATACAACTAAAGTAGCCATTTTCTGAACGTAGGATATTTTCAGAGGGATGAGCAGGAGCATTAACTAGAATTAATAAACATTTCACCTCTTCCGGTGGTATTTCTAGTTTCTTCTCTTGAAATTTACATACTGAAGGTACAAATTCGTTAAAAAATCAGTTTTTGAAAATATCTGAATTGAACTAGGCCTTATTAGAGTTATAATATGAAACAGGCAAATGATGCATTATATCTTTTAAAACTCTAGGTTTACAAGATTTACCAACAATTACGAGAGTCAGCCTATGTGATCAATCGGTACATGCACAAAGCAGTAGCGAGATCCTGTCCTTTCTGATGTTTCTTCCAAAATTCGATTTTTCATATTTGGAGGCTTAGATGTTTTCACGCAAACTACGCCATAACAAACCAGTTTCATCAGCATTGTAAATCTGAGATTCTAAAAGCATTTCGTTACTTATATGGTCTTTAATTTTTGCTTTGAAAGGTTCAATTTCTTCGTTTGGTGCACTTGAAGCTTCGACGTAAATTATTTTATTCATGATTACAAGCCTTTTGCAAAAGCACTAGAGCCATCCATCTCTTGTTCTGGATGGTATGTGCATATCATTTACTAACTTAATTGCAGTAGATTTCAATTCAACTGCCCGAACGGGAACCCCTCTAGACGGTTTTTGGCCGTAACATTTTAAGATTGCTCCTTCAAGTGAAGTTTAATGAGCTAATTTTATTCGATTTCTAGAATTGTTGTTCTCTCCTACATCACACATTAACACAAATTTATTTAGTTTACATTTTGTTACGGTCCGAAATACATTTATTGACAGATACATGCATAACAAAAGAAAGAAGAAACGAGAAGTTGTTATAATACATCTTTTGACGAGTATACCACAACACATAATCATGAAGTCGCGGATCGAGTCCCGATATTCTGGAGTTGCCCCTGACATCCCAGCGGTCCGACGGAACATTGTAGATATCGCATTGAGACTAAAAACAACCACATAAATGAACAAAACATATAAAGTTACGCCAAAACTTACCCGTGGTCGAAATTAAGGAGCAGACCTTCCCCGCATAGATTTTGATGAGGGCTATAGACGAAAAGAAGCCGCATCTTCATTTGACCTTTGGAAGAGAAGATATAACTCCTGAAAGATTAAGAAATTTAATTAATCATAAAGACTAATTAAAAACTTACATGAGTCAACCAAATTTTTGAGAAAACCATCATGCGATTAATCACCATGAATAATCCGTGATTCACGAGGCACATGATGCTGACAACCTGCAAAACATAGTCATAGAATTTATATAATAAATCAAAAACTTACTTCCAAAACGGCAGACACACAGACACTTGCACGCTAAGCATCGTTCCAACTGGCCAACCACTATCGAAGCAATTACTAAATTCCTCGTTGGCAAACAGCGATTTGGCGGAGCAGAACAACAGGACGTCAAGCCTGTAGTATAAAAATCTTAGACAACTTCAAACCACACACAAAAAAAAGAAAATTTTTTGAAACGACAAAATCTTGAAGACATATTTTTGAGACAGTTTTAAAGCACAAATTCCTTAAAACACCAGAAAAGAGACCGAAGATTCAGCGACATAAACATATGACAGGAGTCTATAACTAGCGACAAACGAAGCTAGAACTACCGAGAGAAAAGAAGAATAAATCCAAGTCCAATTCCGCAAACAGACGCGTCGATTGGCGAATAACTAGACGAACGACTAATAGCAGAAAAAAATCCTCAAGATTCTGATTGAACAGTAATTAAAATTTGTTTTCTTTTATTCTGTGTTTTATAGCCAGTTTAGTAATCTGAATAAATGTCTTTAATTAAAACTCTCTCTTGCTTACATAATTTCAAAATAAACTAAATAATTCTTCCAGTATCGATTTTTAGTTAATAGAAGCTCGTGATCCTGTCGTTGTTGTCGCCGTTCCTCATATATCGATCAGTTGAAATGAATAAACAGCCCAACCCGCAGAGTACGACCATCGAGGAGTCGTTATGGAAGGCACAGAGAAGAGAGATGTGGCTAGAGAACGATAATTTCACCCAGAGAGAAGTTTCTTGTTCTGCGAGTGAGAGCAGGGAAGTCGGTGTGTGTCAGTACAAACCGCACACCTACTAGGAAATCGTCGATTTTGATTATAATGTGAATATGTAAATAGACAATGAAATAATAGAAGAGTAATCATCCGAGCAAGTAGACTATCCACATGAACTGCCAATCGATGTCGATAAGACTTGAAATCGAAATTGATGAACTGTTCTTAAAAGCATAAGGAGGTGGAAGATAAAAACAACTAATTGATATATGATAAGGATTGGCAATGATTGACGAATATAGATAGTTAATAATGTGTGATGATAATTGATAATAATTGGTAGTAGCCGATATATAATATTGATATTATAATAATTAGTAATTGAGGTGAGATATGAGCTAATATGATTAAATGATGGCTCCAGAGAAGTAACGGTCACACTGACGCGCCTACCATAAACCCGTTGTTGATACTAGTTATTGATGCGCAAGTTGTTATGTATACAATGATAACAATATTAATACCAATGACTACATGTCCGTAGTTGTAGACATACCGACGAACGATGCATGAGCGACAACCGCAGTAAACATTACAGATGGCACATACGACACAGCAGCTATAACCAACATGAAAGACACATTCACTGAGAATATAAATGTGGTCCAACATGAAATCATCCCCGAGCGACACTGATCTAGGCGGGATCCCACAGCTCGTCCTGTCTTGAAACTGAATCCGCAGGCCTTTCGAGCTTGGCCCTGCTAATCAGAGGTCAGGTGAGGAGAGGCGTCCGACCCGTTCACGTACAAATATATTAAGGGGAGTAAATAAATGAATTTATAAAGCGATTTTGGGTTGTGGTTAATAACCACTGGGGGCTCAAGAGCTTTTGAAAATGTTCTAACTCGAGAGGGTCGTGACAATTTAGTTTTTCTTATGTTCAAAACAGTTTGTTTTTTATGACATACTGTTCATATATACGGACACAGATATTCCAAACTCCAACTTTTGTATAATGTCTAATTTTGATTGAATGTTAAATTGAATCTTTTTCGTTCGTTCATATTTAAAGGATAAGATTTAGAAAATATAAATACATTTATTCACTAAATGCGTTCATTTAGTTCAATTAAACAAATTAAACTACCGTAAAGTTGCGTAAAATCATTTAGATGCAATGACACTTGAATTTAAGCATGTATATAATATTAACAGTTATTATTAATTTGACGTTTTTAATTGTTTTACATTTGATCGAAATTTTGTCCGTTATATCCTAAGTTCGTTATATAAGGTCTACCGGAAGCATCTGTCCGTTTTTGGAATAAAACAAAATACAATTTTTTCTTAACATCAATAAACTTTATTAAATAATATAATTATCATCATGATTAATGACTTCTTGCAAGCGTGAAGGAAATTCTTTATCCCATTTTCGTAAAATATTTG
The DNA here is from genome assembly GCA_001938485.1 of Girardia tigrina. NCBI lineage: Eukaryota > Metazoa > Platyhelminthes > Tricladida > Dugesiidae > Girardia > Girardia tigrina. Next base: position 35,718 of record MQRK01250826.1, read on the forward strand.
ATCTTTTGATGCAAAACATATACTGACATGTCGGAAAATTTTTTGATAGAAACGGACAGAACTTTCCGGTAGACCTTATATATAGGTCCATTATATATAGGTTTTACCGTTTTTGTCATGACAGAACGTGCATAGCGTGGTTGAAGGTACTACTGTGCTGATGGAGGATCTCGGTTCCGTGGGGGATAATATTATATTATCTCACCCATAAATCAGCCGCATTTACAAGTGTTTGTGGCATATTTATCTGATGTCGACCACCAGAATTGATAGATTCATTGAGTTGAAAGTAATTATCAATGTAATTTATAAGAAATGTGTCATCGCAAGAAACTTTATAGATCATATTTTGAATTGTTTGATAGTTCATTTGATGAAGCTCCTCAATTGACATTCGAATTGCGTCTGTTAAAAGTATACAGTGAGCGATTTTCACAAATCACACACTCTTCAATTCACTCAACGATAAATCAGTTACCGTGACAAGAAGCATTAGACAATTTGTAGGACAAACCAGAAGTCAGTGGCACAGGAGTTCGATTTGGAAACATTATCGACTGATTGAATTGGTTTTTTTATTGAGAATTTAATAGCAATTGCTTTTTTTCGAGCATTCAAAAATAACACTTCTTTTAAAACATCGATTTCTTTAAGTTTTTTATTCAATTTAATATTTTGTGTCCGGAAATTTCTATAATTTATACGAAGGAAATTCATACGATCGAAAATTATACGAACAAAATTTTATACGAATAACATTTATACTAATGAAAATTTATACAAACGGAAATTTATACGATCAGCATTTGTACGAACGGAAATTTCTACGACAAAAAAAGGAAATTTATACGAATAATATTAATAACAAATTTTTTAGAATACAATTTTATATTATAAGAAATTCATACGACTAAAAAATGGAAATTTATACAAATAAAAGTTTTCGAATAAAAATGAATATTGATTTTATAGTATTAGGTGTACAACTAATTAATTTCGTATTTGTTACGAATTAACTTTATATTCGTATTTGTTACCTCATTTCATATTTGTTACCTCATTTCGAATTTGTTACTAACCTCATATCTATTTATGTAGTCAATAGTCAATTTCATTGAATTTTAGTAAACACACAAAATTTTTTTATTACAGTCAAAATATCAAATTACGTTCCAACAAAACAGCATTTGCGGGTAGGTTTGCTTTTGTTCTTTAATTTAAGGAAAAGTGCAACAGAAGCACATCGCTTACTCTCAGAAGCTTATCCTGAATATGCTCCAGAGGTTAGAGTATGTCAGCAGTGGTTTGCACGATTTAAAAGTGGCGATTTTGACACAGAAGACAAAGAGCGATCAAGTCCATCAAAATATCAAATTACGTTCCAACAAAACAGCATTTGCGGGTAGGTTTGCCTTTGTTCTTTAATTTAAGGAAAAGTGCAACAGAAGCACATCGCTTACTCTCAGAAGCTTATCCTGAATATGCTCCAGAGGTTAGAGTATGTCAGCAGTGGTTTGCACGATTTAAAAGTGGCGATTTTGACACAGAAGACAAAGAGCGATCAAGTCCATCAAAAAAGTTTGAAGACCAAAAATGCTCTTACTGAATATGCTCCAGAGGTTAGAGTATGTCAGCAGTGGTTTGCACGATTTAAAAGTGGCGATTTTGACACAGAAGACAAAGAGCGATCAAGTCCATCAAAAAAGTCCACCACTTTTTTTTACTCGATCAAGATCCATGTCAAACTCAAGAAGAACTTGGAAAAACATTGGAAGTCACTGAACAAGCCATTTCTAAACGTTTAAAAGCAGCCAGATACATCCAGAAACAAGAAAATTGGGTGCCACTCTAATTAAAGCCGAGAGACGTTGAGAGACGATTTTGCATGTCTGAAATGCTGCTTAATCGCCACAAAAAGAAATCGTTTTTACATCGTATTGTCACTGGCGATGAAAAGTGGATTCATTACGACAACCCAAAG
>MQRK01250832.1:0-28059 GCA_001938485.1 Girardia tigrina
AGTAATAAATCTATTACACCTTTAACACTTTGTTCTGATATTGTTTATAAATATAAATGTAATGGGTGCGATGCCACATACATTGGAGAGACTGCCCGTCATCTCTGTAAACGAATTCATGAACATGGTCGAAAAGAGAGTAGGAGTAATATTGCAGAACATAGGAAAAAATGTAAATGTGATGTTAATTTTGATAATTTCAAAATTCTGTGTAAGCATTTTGACAGTTATTGGGAGAGAGTGTCGTGTGAAGCATTGTTAATNAGGTCACGTTGCCCTAAAATCAATGTTCAATCGGCAGTCTGAACCAGCTTATTGAGAATTTTTGATTAGCATGATTTCATGCAATCGATTACATAATCATCATTTTTGTATTTATATACAGGTGAATTGATTATTAATTAGTGAGCTGAAGATGACGGTAGATCCGTCGAAATATATTGTCTTAAAATATATTTTTAAATGGATGACTTTGGTTATTAAAAGAAGATTTTCATCCGGACTTCATTTTATCAATAATTTTGGGATAAAGATTATTAATCTTTTAATTGATGAAGAATTATTTGAGTTAAAAAAATATTACATATTGTCACAAAGATGATCCGAATTGCGATTATAATCAATGTGAGTTCATTTAACAACTCTTAAATTAGAACAATAAAATCAAACAAACCACCCTGAAATCCACATGAAGTCCACAACATCTTGAATGTGGCTTACTGAAAACCAATGTAGGCCGATAAAGTGATATGTAACTGGTGACTTTATAACAATTTTCAACTCTACAGATTTCTTTAGTAAGTAGTAAGACACCAATTCCGATCTCTATCAATATCAGAGAATGCATCGGAAGTCTAGTTTTTTTACTAGTTCATTTACTACGAGATGATTTATAAAAAGGTTTTATGAAGATCTTCTCGTTCCATCCTCTTAAACTGTGAGGGACTCATAACTGCTTAAAGAAGAGTTTGTCAAAGTTAGCTTTGGTCCCGAGTTGTGGTACTAACAAATCACGAAGCATTTCTAAAATATTATTTCCGTAACACTTCCATAAAAATATTCTTTTGAATCTAAGCTGTTTGTTTCTCAGTTTGAATCTAATTTTACATAAGCATTTTCCAATGCTCTCTATTTGCTGCAGCTCTTGTCAAATCTTCCGTGTCTCATTTCTTCCTTTCTTTTAAGGCGTATTCCCATTGTCTCTTTGATCTTCCTCGGAGTCTTTCTCTTTAAACTTTTACTTAAATCACAACCTTTGTCTGTGCTTGTTTTTTTATCTGATTTCTCATTTTTACGTCTAGAGATTTTCCTTTGTTCTAGCCTTTTTTTCATAGTTTTTTTGTGTATTTTCGATAATATAACATTATGAAAAAATATGGTTTTGAAGAATGTTCTGATAGGTTCTGTGTGTGAACATGACTGTGCGGATTTTGTTATAAAAAAACTTAATCAAATTTAAATTTTGATAAAAGGTTCTTTAAAAAAAATCAGCGTTGATATGAGTTACGAACAGAAATTCAAAAGTAAATAGCTGATGGATAATTAATTAAAACAAACACATGATTAATTAAAACAATAAAAACACTGATTCGTTTTGCATTAATAAATTGAATATATAGTACAATATGGAACCTCTTTTAGTCAGATAAAACAGGGAAATATTCAAGTATTAAAAAAACGTTTATTAACCAAAAACGAATTATTCAAAATGCAAATCATCTAAATTTTAAATCGAACGTCGATTTAATTCCCTAACGTTATAAGTGTGTCAATTATAAGTTGAAGTATATTTGTCAAATTGTTAATACTTTTTTCGATTATGAGTTTTCTCTCAGTCTCCGGTTCTAGTTTGAAACATCTCTTCTCGATGACAGCGGAATCTCGTTCGGCAGTCGTTATTTTTGTTTAGGTTCAATTTGAGTTTCAATGTTTCAAGGTGATAATAGATTATTAAATTCACTACCGATCTAAGGATGCTCAACACGCAACTGCATCCGCCAACCAATCTCTCATACCTTGATTAGTTTTTCATCTGATATTCGATAGTCTAACTTTTCTCGAACTTTTTTGGACTTGTTCTTTGTGAGGAATATTTAAAATTTGGTATGTTGAAATTGGTTTGTTGAATTTTGTATGTTGAGTTTAGTATTTGGAAATGTGTTTCTCCCACCCAGATGGAAAATTGATATTTTGGATGTTCACGATAAATAAAACCCATGTTGGTGTTCTTAATATTCTTAATATCGAAATAGCGATTGAATTGCATTACAAATCGATCAAGATGATCCCTGCCAAATAACAGCTGCGATGTAAGACGATCTGTATTTGAATTTGGCTCGGTGACCATTTCGGTCGATTTCGAAAAGAATTGTTTTCAAAATTTATTAGCAGGGATGTGACACTTTTGCATTTTCCGCGGTTATTATTTATACATTCCGTTTACTTCATTTTGGTTCATAAAAACACACTGTGCATGGAATTATTTTATCTTTATAGCTTTTCATAAAATAAATTATTAAAACATATTGTTAAGTATCTTAAATAAATTTTCATTTATGAATATAAACATTCACATATATTACAAATATACATTTTAATACATGACTATAAACATTCACACATATTACAATAAAAAAATCTCATACTAATATAGTTATATATGTTTTCCATAGGAAGGCATAATTTTCTACTTCAAACTTTATTTAAATACAGTCGCAAAAGACGTGCGGTGTTTTCCTTGTGTTAATCGCTGTCTGAATGATCGTTCCACATCACCACTGTGGATATTAAACTATTCGGTATTGTCACTCCAAACCTTATGGAAATGGTTCACATGCCACCATATTCCCCCTTCCTAAATTTCAATGAATCAGTCTTCTGTAAGCTGAAGAGAAGTATTCGATCTTCGGTAACATTAGCGCTAAAGATTTCCGTATGAGCCTGTCTCAGAGACAGAATCAGTGTCAGGCCTAATAAGTTATTCTAATCTTAAAGAATATCACCACCACATTAAAAAAATTTTTCCGTCATCCTTTATGAAAATCAACATTAACGGAAATATATTAAATGTAAAGTAGATGTAAATAAATAATAAAATTTATAAAAAAATCTTACTTAATTTGTTTTTATTTGAAAATTCTATATTTTCAAAATTGTGATTTAAATATAATACCCAGTTTTCTTAATTAATGTACAAGGGACCTAATAGATTGTAAAGTTGTGTATATTGCAATTTGAAAAAATGTAATTATTATAAACGAATGTTAAAACAAATTTGTTAATATTAATTTTAAATTATTGTAGCAATTGTATCGCATATGTATTGGGGTCAAAATGACTTTTCCCGCTGTCCCAGGCATCACATCCCCTAATATTTATATTAAATGACTTATAAATTTGTAGCTTCATTTACCTCTTTTAAAGTTCAAATTAGGCATTGTCAGGAAAGAAGAATGAAATCGGATTAAATTTACTGCCAAAAATACGTAAAAAAATGTGCTAAAAGGTCAAAATGATCCTATTCACTGTTCTAATGTTAAATTAAATTAATTTTTTTTTCATTTTACAATTTTTAATTTTAAAAAATCATGCAATTTTATTTTCCACGGGATGCCGCAGATTTTTCATTTTTCCACGCTTCGCGGAATTGTTGTGTCCCTGTTTATCAGTAATCATAAATAAAATGATTTTAAAAAATTGTCAAAAATAACTGCGTTATACAAAATACAAATGACAAAGACTTGTTTCATAAAAAAAGTTTAACACATCTTACATCCTAAAAACTTTTATTTGGCAATACCTTAACAATTTCAACTAATAGAGTAAAACGGTTTTCAGATATGAAATCAGCATGAAAAACTCTTTAAGAAATACTTAATGACATCAGTGAGGAATATTTTAAATTTGGTAGGTTGAAATTGGTTTGTTGAATTTTGTATGTTGAGTTTAGTATTTGGAAATGTGTTTCTCCCACCCAGATGGAAAATTGATATTTTAGATGTTCACGATAGATAATTATTCGAGTATAATTTACATTTTAAAGTACAACATAAGATATATAAAAACATTAAAAATATTAAATCGTTTCAAATATTCATATTAAAATTTAAATAAAATAAATAATTTTAACTAAGTTTTAAATTAAATAAATGTTCTTTCTTTACATAAAATCATTTTTTCATAAAATTAATACTAAAATTACAAAATTGGAACTTTAAAAATAAAATCTGAAAATAATGAAATATTTGTTCGAATAATTGTTTATTAACAAACATTAACTAAAAGTTATCAATTTAGAACGATGTCGAATGACGAGAGTTTTGCTGAGAGTTGTCCAAAAGACAATTCTGATTGTAGTGAAAATAAAAGTTTGAAAACCCATGTTGGTGTTCTTAATAACATCTAAGATATCCAAGTGTGATTTTCAGTGTTGCCTGACAATCGAGATATTTCCGTCGTGTCACGAAAAGCCATTTCACGTTTTTCCACAGTTTGAATTACGCATATAACATGTCTAATGCGTAATTAGTGCGTTCTGTCAAAGAGGTAAGTAACGAATATCTCGGCAGTGCTTTTTTTGTGTTTTTAAAAGCAACATGTTCCTCTAATCGCAAAATACTTCCTTTAAAAACCGATGTTTTTACTCTGGATACTTTTTGCACATAAAGTAAAATACATTACCCGTTTCATACACTCTTCATTTCATATACAATCGTTAAGCATTGAAAAATTAAAGTAAAAATGTTGGAGCTGTTTCTAAATTTCAATGTCACACATCAAAGACAAAGACAATAGTAAAAAAAAACTGTATTTCAAAAATTTACCGTAAGAAAGTCTCATTTTACATTGTAAATGGAAAAAGGTGAGTTAAACTAAACATGTACAATATTTGGTAAACATGACGTGCCGAAAATCACAACTATGATCCGACATTACTTGCCTTATTAGGACTTGGAAAAAAAAACTTATCTGTACTAATAGGAGTATTAGGTGAAACGTTCATATAATCATTGCGGTCAATATCATCAGTCTTTTGCAAATGAGATCCTGAGATGCTGGGTTCAGAAGCACATCTTTGTAACTTTGGTAACGAGCGCCACAAAGTATCAAGTTTGCTATGAATCTGAACAAAGCAGAAATTATTATTATTATGATTTTATCAAAATACTAAAATCATACCTGTGAAAATGGGGGTCGACAATCACATTTAAAGCTGATACAATCAGAAACCAAGCGTTTCAAAGGTAAGGGAACATCACTACGTATTTCTTTGAGATCTGGCTTAAGTTTACCACGTCCCACCATAAATAAAATCTGATCACGGTTATTGTACCGTCGATATGGTAATTGACCCGAAGTCAGTTCATACAAAACAACTCCATATGCGTATACATCTGAATGAATTGTGTACGGATTATCAGAATCCATTCGTATTACTTCTGGAGCCTATAATCAAATATTATAACTATTATATTATTCGCCTTCAAATATTATTTTATTTACAGTTTAAGACCATTATTTATATATTTTTCTTTTGTATTTTAGACATTTAAATTTAAATGCTTTAGTGTATTATTTTATCTAATTTGTTAAATGAACATTTGATTAACAAACTTCATAGATAACGGAGGAATGAACAAACCCTAAAGAATTTCCGTATTTCTGCGCAATCTGATTTCCTTTTCCAATCAAAGTAAAAATAATATTGATTAATAAATTATTAAATTTTATAAACAATAAGAAGTGACAGTCTCCATCTGATAAAAGTCGAAAATGTTAAAAAATTAACATTTACAGGACATGATCATAAAACTCATGATCAAAACTTCGAGATGTGCTTCTGAACCCAGCATCTCAGGATCTCATTTGCAAAAGACTGATGATATTGACCGCGAGATAAACATTTATTATTTTAAATATTGGATTGTTGCATAAATTCCCACCGTTACATGAAACTACTTGTTCTACAAAGACTTTTTGATGTTTGGCAAAGTGTTATATACCATTAAAAAGCCCGTGCTATGCTCTACAAGAATAAAGTAATCGTTTTTGCCTATATTATTTTTTTATTTATACAGAATCGTCACTGGAGACGAGAAATGGTGTCTCTATGTGAATATGGAGCAAAGGAAAGAGTGGATGAGTCCTGGAGAGAAGCCTAAGTCCAGGATCAAGAAAGACCTGCACCCGATGAAGACAATGATTTGCGTATGGTGGGATTGGGAAGGTCTAATCCACTGGGAAATGCTTGGAAAGAACATGACAGTAGAAAAGAATCTCTATAAAGCCCAATTGCATCGAGTCATGAGACAATTCAACAAAAAAGACCGGATCGACAAGGCCAGGTGATCCTCCTCCATGACAATGCTCGACTACACACCGCAAAAACTGTCAAGATGGCACTCCAAGAGCTCGGTTGGAAGGTCCTTTAACTCCTCCTTATTTCCCAGACCTCACCCCGACGGATTACCATCTCTTCCACTGCCTTTCAAATGAAAAGCTGCTTTTCTTAGCTTCGAAAATCAGGATCATCTTGAGAATTGGCTCAACAACTTCTTCGAGACTCGACCTAAGGATTTCTGGCGAAATGGAATCAACAAACTGGTGGAAAGATGGGAAGAAGTAGTGAACAATGAAGGAGAGTACATAATTGATTGAAGTGTTATTATTTTTGCTGTTAAAATTTTATGATTTCATTAAATATATAATTAACTGAATCATTATTTTGGTTGTTAAAATTCTTTGATTTCTTTGAAAATAAATGTTTAAAAAACGGCGGGAACTTATGCAACAACCCAATACTTTTCTCGACATTCTGAAATTAAGATTTAATCAAGATTTGGATTAACATCTACATTAATTAACACACTAAAAAAGCAAAGAAAGAAATTAGTTGATCTAGTTTTGTTGGCCTATTAAACATTAAATATCTGCGACTTTCCTTTTTATTATTAGAAATACTAATTATTTAAAACTTGAATTAAAACAATTTTTGGTATTCTGCTTCGTTGTGAATTTCTTTGTGGGTCTATCATTCGTAATGAATTCTGAGACATGACCACGTACAACCGGTTGAGAACCATTTACGATTTACTAACAGTTTGAAAATTTAGGAAAAATATTTTTATATTATCCGGCTCTCTTTACAAAAGTAAAAACTATTTCATCAAATAACTATTGTACACTCAACACTTTTCCCTAAAAAAGAGGATTGATGTAACTACAATCTTTGGTCATAGTCGATAGTCAACTAGTCCCACCATCAATCCCGAATACATTTATTTTTATATTTCCACCACTTTCAAAACAATTGTATTTTAATTATTGGCATTATCTCGGGAAATAGTGATTACGATAATTACAAGTTAATCTTTCATATAAAATGTGAAGAATGTTCTGCATTTTGTATGTTGTGTGTTGATTCCGATTGAGTCTCTCTTAGCCAGATGGCTGATTGGTATTTTCTTGGATTCCTATTATTTGAAAAATATTCAATTTAAATTTAAAATATGTTTCAAATGTAATTTTTAATTTTTTAATGTAATTTAAAATATATAATATATTTGTTAGATTGTTTGTTGGTTTGTCGGTGACGCTATGATCAAAATGCGATATTGCGGAGGAACTGGAGCGAATCCACATAAGAACGTAGTCCATCTGGTTAGCTCCCATCAGGACGGTTCTATCGGTGCAGCGCCTTCACCGAAAGACGCCGGAAAGCCGATGAAATCGACCGGTTGTTATATCAATACCGAATTTGAAACACTACATAATAAATTATAATTACGACTTACAAATTAAAACAGAAACTTTCAAAGACGAAAATTCAGCTCACTAGTCATATATGACGGGGCTTTTTCTTGTTTTAATATATTAATTTAATTGGTACTTTTTTTAATGTTTAAATTGGATTTAAACCAATGAGAGTTTTGAGTATTAATTTATATTATAAATATTTTCTCATTCGTTTTCAAACTAGGATCATTTACAAGAAAATATTAATCAAGAAAGATATCAAATAGTGAAAGTGATTTGAATAATTGTTGTAATAAAAATTCTATTTGTAATAGTAATAAATGTTCAAAAAAACATATTGATGTTGTTAATATACAAATTATTATATTCAGTCGTTCTTTACGGATGAATCTAAACCTGTCATGTTTGCGTAGTCTTTAAATTTTTATTATATAAATAATTTTATTGATAATTAAATCTTTTTGAACGATAGTTTTTTTTTATATTAATTAATAAATGGAAATTAAATCACATATATTATTTGACTAATACTTTTAGAACTATAATTAATAATATTTTTCTTATCATCTAAATCTTTTAGTGTATTTTAATACTTCTATTTCGCAATTTTTCTTGGCATCAACATTTAAAAAGACGAAAGCAATAAATCTTTCTAAAATCGGTATGAAAATCTTTGCAATTCTCAATATCCAGTGTGTTTACAGACAGCACACGTTCAAACAGAACACAAATATAAATAATGTAAATAGAAATATATTTGGCTTTCTGTGAAACCTTTAAAATGAAATCTAAATGAACTAAAGTACATTTAGACCTAAATATTAAATATTTTTATTGATTTTTCAATTATTATCAATTAAATGCATTATTATTGTTTATATTACATAAACCTTTTATTTACCTAGATTAAAAAAGACTTTTAAGCTTATGAATGATGTAAAAATATATTGTAGCAATACAAATTCTAAAATTCATTTTTTTATAGGGTTTTTCAAACTTTAATAAAATTCGTTCATTCATTTATAACACTGTTACTATCTTTAATAAGTTTGTTATCCTAAATCAATTTAAAAATTACAAAAAGAAATCGTCAATAAAGAACATATAAAGATATTGTTGAAAATCGAAACTGTAAATTTTGAAAAAAATTACAATTAAACTTATTAACCGTTAACCTCATACTACTGTTTTGTCAGTTATCCTTCGCCTACCGGCCTGAGAGGCCGGAAGTTTTTTTTCGGAAATCTTTTTCTCGGAAAGTTTTGCATCCTTTCATGGCATTAAAAGATTACCTAAGCGCTTTTTAACGTTTATTAATTCTAGGAAAAGATATATATATATATATATATATATATATATATATATATACCGGCTCCGGCCGGTAGTATGAGGTTAACGGTTAATGGAACCAAACTTTTAAGGCTTATTTTAACCCAATTAAATATTTTAAATTATCTAAGTAAATGTTTCGAGCCTCATTGATCATCATCTGTAAAATTGAATATTCTGCTTTATATCATTCAATATTTGTACATTGCTTCTTACAGCTAGAACAGAAGAATGACTTACCCTTCTTGGACGACATACTACAGAAAAACTCATTATGTCAAGAAGAATAAAACTGTTATGCTCCAAGTTCGACCCTAATCTTGAAATCTAGCATAAATAAATCTTTTGTTTTTAAAAAAATAAATGAATGTTTGTTGTCTCACAGTCTTCTTTTTAGGATAGGTACCAAGTATTTTATAGCATAACAATAATTCGATAATCTAAGTAAACAAATATGAAGATGTAATTGAATAAATTTTATGTGAAAATTATTATCTTATGTTTCAATTTTAAAAACAAAAAAAATATTTTTATAATATAAATCGAATCTGTTCAATATCAAATGTTTTTATTTAATTTATAAAAATTAAATTAATTTAAAATTATCATAAAAAAAAATCAATCCAAATAAAATTTTAATCATAAACCTGTTTCATAAAACTTGTAAATAATTTATTATGGTTAAATATTTTTTAGTTAAATTTTAACATTTTTAAAGAGAAGTTTTCAAGTATTCATCAAATTAACTATTTTTTCAATATCTAGGCTTTTAATCATATTATGGAATACAGCCAAGTGTTTTTCAAGTGTACTAGATATATTCATTGTTAACAAATAAATCGATGGATTTCGTAAATAATTTTCAAAGAAATGTTTAAAGATCAATGTCCATAAAATAAGTAAGTTAACATAAAGCATACATATAAAGTGTCACCATTTTTCTCTATATATAATATTATATTATTATACATATATTATATTATTATATTATTATTATACAGATATAGTGTCACCATATATATATATATATATGTGTATAATATTAATGCATTTGTTTAAGAAGGAAATAGTAACCTTTTAATTAGAAAATAATTCTATATTTCAAATGAAATAATTTAAAATATTTTTACAAGAAACTAAACAATAAAACAATTTTATTATTAAAACAAATTTATTTATAAAATTTTATTTTAAAATTATTTCGTAAAAATAATATAAATTTTACCTCATTTATTATTTATTTTGAAATTCTTATTTTCAAACATTTATTAATTATTTTCCTATTAAAATATATCGATTTTAAATAATCTAAACTCTTTTGGTTTCATATAATTATTAAATTTTTGTTGGTTTTTTTTAAAAAAATCATTTTTTATAAACTTTATGTATTTTTTATGTATCTATTTAATTTTTTAAAATTTTAAATTAAACAAATCTATAAATTATTTGACTAATTGAAAATTTTAACCAACTCCTTATTATAATCAACATTATTTTCAAACAACTGGCGTAGACATGCACTATTTTGTTGAAAAGTTTAACTGGTTTGCATTAGATGAAGGGGGTGGGGAACTAATTTCGCTAAAGAATAAATTTCGTTAGTGGACTAATTTCACTAATGCTAATATTATTTTGGTTATTATTAATGCAAATCGATATTGTAGAAAAAATAAATTAATTAAAAAATGTAAAAAAATTAAAGTAAAATAGCAGAAAAATGTAATAGAAAAAAATAATTTAATTTCGCTAAAGATTTCATTTTGATAAAGAATTAATTTTGTTTTAACTTTATGTTTTTAAGAATTAATAAAATTTAATACGTTGTTATGGTAGATCAAACGTCATCTTCAAATATTGTAGAGGGGTTGCGAAAGAATTCCAAACTGTATCGGGCAAATTCTTTTTTGTACAGTATGATTCATAAATCTATTCACCCCCTCATATTTTGATTACTTCTTTTCTAACTAAAAATTTGACGTCATAATAATTTTGAATATTTATTTATATATAGTTTTTTTATGTTACACATTTGAATTTATATGTTAAATATTGAAATTTTCATTGATGACTTATTTTTTGAAATTTTAGATAAATTAAATGTCATGAGTATTTAGTGAATTTGAGCGTGGAATGATTGTTGCGCTTAAAAATGCAGGAAGTACATGGAATAAAATAAAGGTCGAACTATTTACAATATATAATAGAAATATTTCAAAACGTGGAATGCAAAAAATATGGGCGAAGTATTTAAAAACAGGAGAAGTGAAAGATCAGCCACGTGGAGGCAGACCTCATAAACTAAGCGCCAGATCAGAAAGAGGGATTAAACGCATAAATCGTTTAAACAATGATATTTCCACGTTAAATATTACAAGGATATTTAATTCTTCTTCCTCAATAGCCATAAGTCGACAGTCGAAAGGATTTTACAGAAATATGGAATACGGGCATTCAAAGCTGTAAAGAAACCTTTCCTTTCTGTCTCCACGTGGCTGATCTTTCACTTCTCCTGTTTCACTTCTCCACGCTCAAATTCACTAAATACTCATGACATTTAATTTATCTAAAATTTCAAAAAATAAGTCATCAATGAAAATTTCAATATTTAACATATAAATTCAAATGTGTAGCATAAAAAACTATATATAAACAAATATTCAAAATTAATATGACGTCAAATTTTTAGTTAGAAAATAAGTAACCAAAATATGAGGGAGTGAACAGACTTATGAATCATACTGTATTATAAGAATAAAGTGTACAAAAATATAATTGCATTAAGGTGTCTACACTACAGGTTGCAGTGGTAAAGCATCTATTACCATTGATATCAATGAAATTATTATTGAAACCTGCCATAATCACGAACCTGAACTATGTGATGAACCAATGAAAGCACTGAAGAAGGAGCAAAAAGATAAGTCCGAAAAATATCAGAAAGTTCAAGACAGATTTTTGATAATGTTTGTCGGGTGTACTCAGAAGTTACCACGAGAATTTCTTTAAAATGGTTGCCCAACGAATGACCAAAAGAAAACATCTTGTCTTCCCTAATATCCCAGAAGATGTATCTGGTTATGTTAAATCCATAACAGAAAATACAATACTTAACAAACATTATAAGGGACCAATATTTGATGGCGATGAAGTCATTGGAATTTTTTTCTTTTCAACTGAGATGGTTGATAGTCTCCCAAATTTTGATAGCATCTATTATGATGGGACATTTTTTATTGTGCCAAAAATATTTTCTCAGTTGTTCATTATTTCAGTTCGACATGGTCAAAGAATGTTGCCAACATTTTTTGTCTTGATGAAATCTAGGCAATATCAACATTACAAGTTGGTTATTCAGAAAATAAAAGATGTGGTACCTCAACTTTTGCCTTCATTGGCAATTGGTGACTTTGAAAAAGCTCCAATCAGAGCATTTCGTGAAATATTTTCACAGATTACCTGTCAAGACTGCTTTTTTCATTTTAAGTAGGCTATTGTAAGGAAACTTGGCGAACTTGGCTTGAAATATTTTTTCATTCGCAATAAAAAATTTAACCATTTGATAAATTTCATAATGGCGCTTTGATTTTTGCCCTCTGATAAAATACGTACATTATTAAGTACATTGAAACAAACAAGGATCGGAACTCAACAACAACAAACAAAAATAGCTTCTTTTCATCTCTACTTTGAAAGGAAATGGCTAATTGAACTCGCGATAATCAATTGGTTCAATTCAACGATCTTGACCAACAATTTCTCCGAGACCTTCAACAAGAAATTAAAGATGAAATTTGGGGTTCATCATGACAATCCATGGGTTTTCATTGAAACGCTGAACAACATTATTGATGACATAAGACTAGAGAGTTTGCGTATAAGAAATGAGCTTGAAACTACCAGACAGCGTGATCTTAATATTCTATCAAATCTCTCTTCCGAGCTCAAAGATAGTTTAATAAATAATGAAATCACTCCATTCCAATTTCTTTGCAGATATTTGAACATTTTGGAGATTGAACCTGCAATTCAATCAATATTTTAGACCAGCAGTGGTCTTGAAGGCGATCAATTTTGTGTCGAAAAGAAAGATATTTTGTAAATAAAAATATTTGTAGTGAAATATATTTTTCGTTCATAATATTGCGTTATTTTTATACATAGAGTTATGTTATAAAAGGTCGTTCAAGTTACATTCAATTGTTGTTTAGTCTATGCATTATTTGTGTATATTTTTAATATTAATTTTGTTGTAAAAATAGAATTATATTATTATTAAAATTATTAATCACTTTAACAGCAATTATTTATTTTATTTATTTGTGTAATTTGAAGGATTAATTTACCTTTTTCTACAATTTTACTTTAATTTTTTACAATTTTTAATTAATTTACCTTTTTATACTATTTTGCTTTAATTTTTTACAATTTTTAATTAGTTAATTTTTTCTACAATATCGGGTTTCATTAATAATAATCAAAATAATATCAGCATTAGTGAAATTAGTCCACTAACGAAATTAATTCTTAAGCGAAATTAATTCTTTAGCGAAATTAGTTCCGTAACCCAGATGAAGTATTCAGCTGCAGTTTTTAATTCATCATCTATTGTGAAAGGTTTTACTATTTACAAATTTCTGCAGTACCTCGGATAAGTGCTTTGTATTGGTGACATGCCGGAAGAGCACAGTAGGTGAGGGAGAATTTACCTCTCCATTTCTAGAAACTTTTCACGGATGAAAATTCTAATGTCTGGTTTGACGTTGTCAAGAAGAAACATGACATCAGTTAATTCTGGTCTATAATATCTGTCACTTGAATCATGCCATTTAAATCTCACCAGACACAAACCATAAACTTCTTTTGATACAATTTGATCTTTTTCTTATCTGACAACATTCTTTTGTTTGTCATGCTTGAATTCAGACACCATTTTTCATAGGAACTATCCACTTGGTTTATTCAATCAAAATGAATATCCTTGGAAAGTGGTGTTGACAATAAATGTTGCTTAATTGACGTTGTACCCTCAAATGATGCGAATTTGCTCGACCTTAAACTTCTTAGCAAACTTATATGATGTAAGATATCAATAAGCTTCGCGCAAATGTCAATAAGTAAGAATTGATCACTCCTAAACGGTTAGCATTACTTTCATCGAAAGCTATGATCGTTTCCTTTAATATTACTTTTCAAATGCTGGTCATCATGGTTGTTTCTTTCATTTTAACCAGTGTATTTGGCGTAAAATACAATCACTTAGGTTGGCTTTAAAATATCTTTGAAGGACTATATCGTTGCTTCACATCTGCGCTTACTTGCAGCTTTAGCATTCGTTCCATCGAATAACGTAATTGAATATTATGAATTTCTTTGCGATGAAAGTGCATTCGGAGAAGAAGTAACTCCTTTATCGGATTATTTTGAAGATATTTTTATTGGAAGACCTCTGAGGGCTGAGGGAAGAAGAGATCCCCTATTTAGTATTCAGATGTGAAATGTATTTGAGTTAATTATCAACGAACTTCCTAAAACGAATAATTCAATCGAGGATTGGCACAGAGGATTTAATGAAACATTAGCAGCACATAATCTATGAGTTCAGAATACCTCAGTATAATGCAGGATTTTCAGGGCCAAGTTCAAATTCCAGTTATGAAAGAATTAATAGCAGAATTAAATTATTTTTATGGATTTCATTTCGGCGAAAGAATGAAACAAATTTCGATGAAAGTAATTTTCGATGAAATTCATTTCGGTGAAAAAGTTTTCGATAAAAGTAATACATACCCTCCTAAACTGATATAATGGATTGAATTAGCCTGGTTGAAACCTCTTAAACCAATTTTGGGTTGTGCAATGATCAATTTTGCCTTCTCCTAGTGCTTTGCTGAACTTGTAATCTTACAATAACAGAGAATAATTGCTGTTCACCAAAGAAAGTAAATTGACAAAGTTTTTTGAAACTTTTGATATTCTAAAAAGCTTAGAAAAGATGAAAATATTTATGAGGTTTTAATAATTATTTCCAGTAGAATTTGTCATCCAATTTTCACATGTTTTAGTTCAATTTTAATTTCTATCATTTTCATGCCCCTCCTTTTGTCGTTTCCTTGTAACTGGAGGTCTAAATAATTGGACGAACAAATCATTTAGTAACTTAATGATTAAATCATCGATATTTCATATTAAATAACTTGTTTTAATAATAAGAAAGATATAAATTAAATGTTATGTAAATAAAAAATTATATGGATTCATTTTCGTGTGTAACCGATTATTTTCTTGGCGTAATAAGTATATGTTTCCTAAATCAAATGAAGAGCGTTGTTCTCTTTTAATGATATCGAGGAAGAATCGAAAGTATTCAAGTAAAATCAGGCAATATTTGAAGACAAGTCAGTGCGACTTAAGACTCTTTAATTCGACGTCTCAGTTTGATATAGACAAGATAGGGCAAAGAGTAGCTAGAGAGACGCGATTACTTCAATGATAGAAACAATTGAATCTGTCGAAGGCCAGCCTCCTTATCAAACGGTTTATCGCTCAACCCTTACACACCTGCGTATCCATCAATTAATTTAAAAGATATTGCCTTTGATAATCTAAAAAATCAATAGAGAAATGGACGGATAAAAGAAAGATTTTATAGGGACTTCCTTTCCGACCTTATAATAAATTATGAACTATCAATAAAATGCATTTTTATTTGTATTGATCATTCAAAATTTATTCAAAAATAGTTTTTTTATCAATTTGGAATATATATTATGTCAATATAAAAATAAAAGGTACCATCCAAAGTATGGAACCCGTAGGTTGTTGAAAGCCACTGTTTGACCAAGTAGACTTTACAGTTGCTAAACCAAAATCACCAATTTTAATAGTTTTTTCATGTAAGAAAATATTGCTTGATTTTAAGTCTCGGTGAATAATATTTTTGGCATGTAAATATCTAAAATATGTTTAAAACAATAAAATATTCAAACAAATAACAGACTCCATTCCCTGGGCCGTTTGTCGAGATATATCCACCAATTCTGGAATAGGGAATTTCTTCTCCAATACATGAAGATGTTTGTACAAACTAGACCCTTCACACCATTGTGTGACAATGGCCAATCTTGGTGTATATATACATCCCATAAACAATAATATGTTTACGTGGCGTGTTTTTCTAAGCATGCTCACTTCATTTTTAAAAGCCTTTAATTGTAAAGAAGTTGGATCCGAAACATTGAGTTCTTTGATAGCAACATTCCCATGCCAGTATCCTTTGAAAACAGTTCCAAAAGATCCAGAACCAATCCTTGAGCCACGGCTAATATCAGACTCAACAATTTCCCATTCTTCATTAGAGTCTCTTCTCTAAGGTTGATAATCATTAAGTGTTTTTTTTACTTCACATAAAGACGTTTAAAAAATAAATCAATCAAATAACTATTTTATAAATGATCTATTTCTCCATAATTAATAATAAATAATAAACAAATGCTACAGATTATTATTATAGATATTGATTTTAAGAAGTACATGCTACAATTTGTATTCATAATATAATATAATGAATATGTTATAATGTAATATAAGTTGTAATATAGAAAGTTCATTATTTTTACACTTTTTTTTCTCACAATAATATAACATTGCTTATATTATTATCAGAATGGTAAGTGTACGACTAATGAACTTTTTATATTTTTGTGCATTTAGGTTTTTATTTGTTAACGGTTTTTATGCATCTCTAAAATAAGAATTAATTCACAAAATTCATTCCATTTTTCAAAACCTTAATGAAAGCTATTTTTTACATTACATGTTTTTCTTAAGCGATAACCGTCAACGGGAACTGTGACTGTTTTTAATATACACTTGTTTTTGTTCCAAGATCTGTCTAACTAATTTGGACAGTTCAACACCGAAAAAGAAAATGATAAAGAATAACAACAAACAGATCTTTAATGTTATTTACGAGACGAAACTGAGTGCAAAGGCTCAAAAGATTTTAAAAATATTTCATGACCAAAATTTTTTTAGTTAATTACAGGACATTGTGTTTCAAAGTATGTGGTGGGCCACAAAAGTCCATGCAATGACTAGGAAAGTCATTATTTTGAAACACCAAATTGTTACAGAGTAACATATAAACATACATAGGCATCATTTTTCAGGATAAGAGCCATTTACAATCATTCACTTTTGCAGGCCTGGATCAAGTCAGAGAATTCATTTTTGAAGAAATCCGTGTATCAATCACATAGGAAACTCTCCTCCTCTTCCGCAAGCTCTTCAGAATTTTCCTACTGCTTGTCACGCAAATGTTTCTTCATATATATAAAGAGGTTAAGTCAATGAAGACTAGGCCTGGACTGTAGGGTGGATTGTTTAAAAGGTAAAATCCACTTTCCTCCAGAACTTGCATGACCCGTTCTTTTCGTATATAGACATATACAAGCAAGATTAGAGTAATAAGCAGAAATGGGGCTGGTGTTGCTTTTGGCTTAAATGGTAATCAACACCTTGGGCATCACAAAAATTGATCAGCATTAAACATTTTATGTGAGAGGTTCCAGATCTCATCTTATTAGAACTTGATTCTCATGACAACGTCCCCTAATTAGACTCAAGTTTATACTCTGACAGATATAGACTTAATGGAGTTACATTTTTCATAATGATATTAAACGGGAAAGAAGGAGGTCTGTCTGAAAACACTCCAGCCACTTCTTCAATATCTTTGATCAAAGAAAGCAAAGAAAAAATCTGGACGCAAGTTTTATAACTCCAAATTCACGCAGGATTCCTTTAATTTCATTCAACACATCAGCCAGTGTCCGTGGTGTGATTTGACGGTCTTCATGCAATTACGACTTATACTTTTCTTTAATCTTGTCAGAAATTTCACGTGAGAGTTTCACTTTGGTCATCAAATACTGATTTTCACTCATATTTAAATAATGCAATCCTTGTACATTGCAATGTGTGATGGACAGTCCTCGTCATTTGGAACATGGTGTAATAAAAGAAGCTTTATAACACTGAAATATTGCAATACATCATTCATTACGTGCATCAAATTGTAAAAAATAAACTATACAAAATAAAGCTATAATAATACAGCTACAATAAAAATTAATTTTCATCACACAAATATATCTCTATGATTTGCGTCTAAGATTTTCGTGCACCACGTAACAAAAGTTTCAAATAGATTTGATTTTAGTAGTTAAACTGTTAAAATGTAAATTCCAAATACAGATTTTTGAAAAACGTTTTTAATCAAATACTTTTTTCTAACATTTTATTATTAAACAACGAATAAAC
This sequence comes from Girardia tigrina, assembly GCA_001938485.1. Classification (NCBI taxonomy): domain Eukaryota; kingdom Metazoa; phylum Platyhelminthes; order Tricladida; family Dugesiidae; genus Girardia; species Girardia tigrina. Next base: position 18,406 of record MQRK01250832.1, read on the forward strand.
CCTCCGAAAAAAATTTTTTTCTTGTGCAAACTATCAACATAATATTTATAACTCATTTGGAAGAATAAAATAAAACATAAACAATTAAATCAGTGAACCAGAACATAATTTGTAATTAATCAATTTATTGGTAAAATAAAGTATATAAGGGTGTCCAAAAAAACCGTATTTTTTTCAATAACTGTATTTTTATTGCAAACCCAAACAAACGTGCAGAATTATTGCATTTAAGAAATGACATTCCATAGCGGCTAAGGACTTTTATTGGAATTATTATTTTGAAGTGATAGAGCATAGGAAAACCATCAACGTTCACAGATACATAGGATTCTTAGACAATATGAAGCAAATTCAACGACATTAAAATCTGACCATAATAAATGACAACGCTCGACTCTATACAGCCAATTTGACAGAGACTTTCTTGGAGTAGAATGCAATTTTGCGTATTCCGCAACACCCTATTCTCTTGACATGAACCTGACGGATCGCTATATATTTGGGAATACGGTATCGAAGAGGATAAAATAAACATTTTATTCCGTTGAATTAGTGAAATTCTTTATAACTGAGTTCTTCGCTGATCAAATCCGTTACAATCTAGCCTATGGGATGATCTCCAAAGCATAATCTTTCGTGGGGGTGAACATTTGTAACAATTTGGGCTCAATATAATCCTTTTTTAAATATATACGTTTGATATTAAAACAAACGCTGTTTTTGTGGTGCCCCTATATAATTTATCAATTTGGACTAAAAAAAACATTTCCTAAATCGCATGTTTTACAAATATACCTACCCATAACATACTATTTTAATCTATTAATGTTTATTTTATAGACATATATGAATTAAACAATTACCATTCTATTAACTTTTCCACGGGGTTCACTCTCGGCCCTGGATGATTTGAGCTTACCACCGTCACTGAAGGCAGCCGTGATTGGAGACGAACTGCCGTTGGCATGATGGATTTTATTATGGTTAAACAATTGGCCTTGGAAATTTGAGTAACTATTGTTAGCACTGTTATGACCGCTGCTTTGGTTTGAGGTAGCATTATGCGAACCTAATTTACAGCAACTTATTAGTAAATCAAGGCACCGTCCAGTATACAATCAATAAATTTATATAACATATAAATATAGTTCAGGTAATTCTACATATGTCCAGACTTCACCAATATAAAAATAGCGCACTCTAGTTCGCATACAGAACAATCTAGTTCTACCTGTGTGTTCTAGGGTTTATAATATCTTATTTTATTTATTTTTAAATGACAACTAACACTGGTATTGCTTGAAATCATTTTCAAACTACTTCATAAAAAAATTAAAGATTTAAAAAAAACAACGCACAACGAAATTATAAATACTGTGGCTTTGGAAGACGAATATCTGTAATAATATTAAAACTATCTTTCTATGCAAACTGAGATTTAATTTTTAAATTTAACGGAATTTAGAACAAATAAAATCGATGTTTTTGACTAAATATATAACTCAAGTTTGCGAATAAAAGAATTAAAGTTTAGTTATTTAAAACACCTCAGTGGATTTCCAAAAAAAAAACGTTTATATGCAACATTATATGTAACAATAACAAATCAACGTTATCCCTTATAAGTAAAAATATAAATAATTACATGAATAAAGATACATTATAGTGTACATGATATCAAGAGAGATAAAATTTGTTCTCTAATCAAAGTCGTGCGAATTTTAGGAAATATAAATTATAAACTGAAGCTTGTTTATAATTTATTATTATCAATATTACCATAATAATACTTCTTCTCGTGGGCTCTGTGACAGGAAGGGTATAACCCAAGATTAGTGTAATTGATCATATTTAGCGCTATTACCTATGTGGTGCGCTCAATAAGTAGTGAGCCTAACATAAAAATAATAATCCGATTCCAATAAAATTTATTTTTCATAACAAGCAAGTTATAAAGGTATTATTTCTCAAAGAAATCTCCATTCACATTAACACATTTTTTCCAGCGCACAACAAGGTCCAGAAAGGCTTTTTCGAAGAATTTCGGTGGCTGTTGAGCCAAGACATTTGAGACTGCATCCTTCAAGTCTTCTTTCGTAGCAAAATGTTGACCCCTGAGAGCTCACTTGAGGTGGGTGAAAAGATGATAATCGGAAGGCTATATGGCTCCGGGCTATATGGAGGGTGTGAGAGCAGGGTGAGGCCACTAACCTCAATTGATGACATTGACAGCCCACTTGTGTGAATGGGTGCATTGTCGTAGAAATAATGTAACTCACAAACTCTGCTCTTCCTTATCAGCTTTCTTGCCTGTAGCACGAGCCGAGAGTAGTATTCACTGTTGATACGAACACCAGCTTCCGCAAAATCAGCAAGGATCATTCCTTTGCATCCCAAAAAGTGGTGTCATGAGAGCTTTTTGTGAGAGGTTGATGATCGCATCTTCTTCGAACTCCCTTCCCCTAGCAGCTTCCACTCTTGAGACTCACGTCTTGATTCTGGGACATAAAGGGCAAGTGGTGTTTCATCCATTGTCATAATATTCTGTAAGAAGCGGTCTCCAATACGTTCATAGAGGTTTAAGTTTTCCTGGCAGTACATCAATCACCGATCCTTCATGTCTGCTGTTAAAAACCGTAGCACGAAGCGTGAAAACAATTTTCTAATTCCAGTTTCCGCAAGCAGTGATTGTATGTTACCTGTGCTGACATTTAATTGCATTGTCAGTTCTCTGGTAGTGATTCGTCGCTCGCACTGCACGATTTTCTTGAGTTTTTTCGCTATTTCTTCGCCAATTTCACGTGGCCTACCTGACTTTTCTTCATCAAAAACAGACGTTCGACCATCTCGAAAATGGTTGAACCATCGTTTGACAGTAGATATGGATGGACTCTCTTCGCCAGAAACAGAACTAAGCTCCAAGAATATTTCTTCCCGGCTTTTCTCTTTCATTAACAAGAAACGAATAACGCTTCGATATTGGACGTTTTCCAATGACATTTTCGAATTTATGCGCTTTCTAACCTAAACATAAATAATAGATTAAAACAAATATCACAAATATTACCTTAATAACTTGCTTGTTATGAAAAAAATTCATTTGAATCAGAATATTATTTCTATGTTAGGCTCACTACTTATGGAGCGCACCACGTACCAAAGATCATTAACTATGCAGATATTATAATCCACTCAGCTTTATAATACGGTTGATTAATACTCTTATCGATGATACGTAAAGCTTTTAAAACAGCATTTAAAATTTTATAAATTTATACAATTACGCGGCTAAGCAAATTGTAAAACATTATTTAAGTTGTAAGATAAAAGTTGTTTGATAAATAAAAAATATATATTAAAACTTTTTAAAAACTGAACAAAAGTTAAATATAAAAAAATCTACAAAAATTTATCAACAAAAACTTTTTTCATTCTAGATCATTTACTATAAAATAAATAAGACAAAAACAATCCGAACCTGAAGATATGGATGGTGTAAGATGACTTGCGAGTCCATGAGTTTTTACGGTATCCTAGAAAAACCAAGTCAATGCGCAAATAGAATATATGAAAATTAAATCTAAATTTATAATTGTTATTTCATTCAAATTTGAAAATCCCCAACACCATTATTTAGACAAAATAATTTTTAATGTGATTCATTTAAACATACACAGATTCCAAGATAGTTTGAAAAATTATAGTTTTGGTATTCTGGATAATGAGACAGGCGCAATCTCATATTTGGAGCTGATAACTGCCGGTCAATATTGGATGTATGAAAATTGTTTTTTGGAGAATGAGATGGAAGATCATCTTGAACATGATTATACAATAATTCACCACCTTCAACAAAGATTTTTGGTGCTTCTCTACAACTGATCGTACGTCTAGCTGCCTTACTATTAGTGAGCAAGCAGGTTGACGATTCTTTATCAGTAGAATGTGTAGACATAATTTTCTTCAAATAACTTGAACCAAAGTTTGAAAATGTTAAATTGTCTAAACCAGTTAATATAGACTTTAAACTACCATCCGAGTAGTTAGATATTGACATATCTCCTTCACAAGATGCTTCACTTAAAGTACCTTTAGTTTTTGAATCAAAGTCTCTTGTAAAATTCACAGCCGCAGAATGACTTCGTTTAAAGTTCTTTACTTTTCCATTGCTATTTTCTTCACTTAAATTAGTTATTAAGTCTTCGACTGTTGAAGGAAGAACTGTGATATTAGTGACTGTTGTTTCTTCGCTATATGTCCTTAATCGAGTATCATTGTTATCAGGAATAATCTCAAAACCCTTTGCGGATCTCAAAGGATAAAGACTAATAGATTTAGATGATTTAGATGGTTTGCTTACACAGCAAAATGGATTTGAAAATTTAAATTTAGTTGAAAAAAATGTTCTACGTTTCTTTCGATGAGATTTGATAGGAATTATTCTGTTAATTATAAAATTATTGTTAATATTCATTTAATCTTTTTGATTAAGACTATAATTATCACAATTATTACTCTACATTTATATTTGACTAAAAAAATTATTATAAATTAATATTTTATTAACAGATTGATTAATAATTTTATTAACATATATTCAGCGTGATCTAAAAGTCCATTTCATATTTTAAATATATATTACAAATTTTTATTAGAAATTATCAAAACATATTTTAACATAAGAACACATATAAAAATATTGTTTAAGTGTTTGACATTATTTTTATTGTCGTCATTTTCAAAATTTATTTAACTGTAAAGCGTGTTGAAATGGTTATTCTGTATGGAAAATACGAATCATACTCATAAATGAAGCAAGATATACAAAAATGATTCTATAGCATCAAACTGTGTTAAATAACTTTCAAAACTCAACGAAACAGGAACTATAAATGACTATTCCAGAAGTGGACGACCAAGGGAAGAGAAAGAAAACAAAAAAGCAATCTAAGAAGCATTACCTTTTTGTGATAATTCACAGATCAGCATGAAAAGATTACTAAATATTGAAAAAAGTCTCAAGTTGTCCTCTTATAAATATCAAGTCTTGCAGGAACAATCTAAAAAAGATAAAACAAGAAGAGTGGGTATATGTAAAAAGATACTATTAAAGTTTGATTCAGACAAAATTTTTTGAACAAAATTGAGTTCTCAAATGAGGCAACTTCCACACAACATGGAAATGTAAATTGTTGTGCATAGAGAATGCACCACCATATGAAACCGTGAAATTTTGAGTAGTACATTGTAAGAACCAATCTTTTAAAATACGGAAAGGACTTATGGATCACCCTAAATATCGCATTTTTTATTAATCTTCAGATATATTTTTTCGATTATATGATAAAATATTTGTTTATTGAATTCTTTATAACATTTCTATTTTAAGTCGAATTTAACAAGAGAAGTTATTTTACAAACTACCTAAAGATTTTTGTGACACTAATAATAATATCTATGAGTAAAGATTATATTTGTATAATATCTACAATCTTTAAATAACAAAATTACAAAAAAAAGTTGTGCAAAAGAAATAAAACATGATAATTAACATGAAAAACAAATATCGTCCTAAAATTTCATGTATTGATATTTCAATTGATCTATTTTCTATCTTTTTTTATAATTTATCAAAACACTACTTAATATTCTATTACAATTCTTTGTAAAAGTTATTCAATATCATTTTATCCTATGCTGTTGACTGAACGCAGACGATCACGAGTATTAACAACATCACAATTTGAGTGTGAACATTTATTAACAACACAAACTGATTCTTCACAACCATTCTCAGTAAGCATCTTTCTTTGATTGATATAGTTTTTGTTTATATATTCAAATCTTAAAAAAAACAATTAATGGGAAAATTTTAATATTAACTTTTAATTTCTCAAAATTTTATTGGATAAAAAGTATTAAATAATTTTTAAAATAAACATTAATTTTTTAAAATAATTTAAATTTAATAAGTTAAAATCGTTACTAAAAATAATATTAAAATTTATAATTATAAAACTTTGATTAATTATTATTTAAAAATTAATCCCATTAAATTAATCTCATTAGATTTAAATATTTAATCAATACATATCAATCCCATCTGAGTAGGAGAGTCACAAATCTAAACAGCATACAGACAACAAACTTACAACATTCCGAATTTCCCTCACAACGAGTATGCGTATATAACAAGGAGTGTGACGCTGATGTTCGATTATTAAAAATAATAGCTTCACTGCTTCATTTGTGTTTCATTTACTCAATGCTCGTTGGAAATGTTTCTAATTGATTATCGGTACCCAGAAAATTATAAATTATTAATGATAATAATTTATGAAGTAAAGATTATTATTATAACATTTTGTAATGTTTAACAAAATGTAACACGCGTACCCATAACGGCACGCAAAGGATTTTGATCGAGTATTTATTAAGCCGAACACACGTAACTTAAGACATGCCTCTTAAATAAAGCTCCAATACTACATTGTAATCTACTTTTTTCCGGAGTTGAACAAAAATCTTAATTCGATAAGGCATTCAATCAACATACGTCCACACTGAAAGATTTATTGCATGCAGAAGAGCCATTTGTAGAACTAGCTCCATATAGATTCTTGTTAAATAAATATAAGAAATCTATTTAGCATTATTCTAGTAGCAAATACTATGAGGGGTTAGTTTGAATTTGAGTTTCGCCAAAATAGTTTATTATTTTTTTAATTTGAAAATTTAAAAGATATAATAAGCTATTTTGGCGATACTTGAGTTTGAACTAACCCCTCATAGAGAACATTATAGACCCATTATTTAGAGACATTAATAGTGAAGAATCCTCCCCTTCACAGAATGTAATCCGAAAACAAGAGGCATCGTAAGGGTAAAAGAGGTTACTTTTCTTAGAGAGCTAACAACCATTGCACAAGGAATCATAGAACTGCTATTGAAACTATAACAAGAGGTCTATTTGGATCTAAATTAATTTTGTCAATTAAAAGAATAAATTTTGTGGTGTTAAATTATGACTTCGGAATTTGATAATAATGAAAGTGGCATAAACGCTACTTACAAATACAATAATTGTATTTATTGTTAATAGAAAAAGCTTTTAAATACATATTGATAAGTTTCATTTTCAGCATTTGTGTACATCCTGTGCAAAAAGAAGCAAGCTTTTACATTTGACACCGCATGGCTGATAAGCATTAATAACTAAACCAAATTATTATGAACTGTCGTCCCAGCATAAAACATTCTTCCTTCTCATTTGATTTCCTTTTTGTATTATTTATAATTATTATTATTTAGAAATTGATTAATGTTTTTTTTATTTATATTTATGTTATTTTATTTATATTTATTTTATTAAGAATTATTTTTTATTTTTGAATTATTATTTACTTTATTTAATAAGAATGATAAAAAAATAAAACATTTTTATTTTGTAAAGTATAACTAAAAAAATATTTGTACTGATATACGTTTTTTAACAAGGTTGCAAAAACGGCGGTACGGAAAAAAGGTGTACGAAAGTGCCGAAAGTTTCGGAAACACTGGTATATTGTATTCACCAAAGTGATGAAAGACGAACATATTGGGCAGTAGTTTGGACATGAGCAAATAATATTTTATGATTTGAATAGAAAATAAGTCGGTTTAATGGATAGACACCACTCCAAAAAAAACACTGTTTGAGATAAATCATGAGAATATAATGTGGAATTGTGAATAATAATTTATTTTTTGATAAATACAATTATAAAAGTCGAATAACATTAAAAAGTCAATACATCTAAATTTGAATTATATTGGAAAAAGGTAAGTAACCACACCATCAATCGTCAACTACTTGATAAAGTTAATAACATCCTGCAACTACTCAATTTATACTTCAAAAGTATTAAATATTCAAAGATAAGGGTTTGAAGGACGAAACTAATTATCCTGGCATAAATTGTCAAGTATCTGAGCATTTGTCAACGGAGGAACAAAGATTCAGCAACAAGTCATGAAAAGAAAAATCTTGCTTTATATTTGTTTCTAAATATTCTGTAATCTTTTCTATTTTGATCTAAATTTAAATATTCAACTGTTATTCAAAGGTATCCCTGATATCCGACATAAAAATTTTATTAAAAATTTATTTTAATAAATTTTACAAGACTTAATAATTCTTTTATAAATTTCAGTGTTTCTTTCTTACAAAACCTATTCATCGGTACTAATAATTCAAGAACATAATTGAAATTCCTATAACAGACTTTAAAAGACAAAATAAGTATTGTTTGTGTCTGAAAAAACGGCTGCCAATGTAAACCCGATTAATGATTGTCTGGCTATCTGGCTAGTGAATAATAATCAATTGATTAAATGGAGAATAAATATTTTTTTCAAAGTTTTAAAACAAGTTTTTGGCCTAAGTAAATAAACTTGAAAGAAACTGATACAACTACTTCAAGTTAAGTAAAGGTATCTTTACCTGAATAATAATTGGTTTAAAACGTTAAAAGTTATTTAACAAATAATGAAATTATAATGAAACAAAAAAGATTAGCAATACATTTATTTTAGAAGCCCTTTGTAAAAAACAAAATATTTCAGTCTTAGAATAAGAGGTCTGGGGAATCACCACTGTTCAGAACATTGAGACAATTATATTTTCAGTATTTATTATTTTCACATTTAAAGTCATCACAACTCTCGGAAGATTATTCACCGTTTGACATCGCTCTAATTGGTTTTTTTTATTTCTATTTTTAATCATGATTATTCGAACAATTTTTCTAAATCTTTTTAAAATATTTGATTTCCAAAAATATTGATTAAAATTAATAATATTAACCATTCTTTATAAAAACTGAAAATAATAACAATGTTATCAAATTGTTAAAAATGATTTAAATTTTATTAGTTTTATTTATATCTATTTAAATACTTTTCTTTTTTTAAAATATTAAACTTCATTTCATTTGTTAAATTCAAAATTTTAAACTTATCAAATTATTATTTTAATTATGTTCGAATACTAAATCAAAATAAATACAAAAAATACCAATTTCCATCTGGGTGGGAGAGTCACAACTCTAAGTTCAACATACTCCATTCAAACAAACAGCATTCATACAATTTAAAATATTCCTTACAACCCTATTGTCACAACCCAGTGTTCAAATAAAACTTTTAGATGTATAGACAGATTGACAAGAAATTGATATTTTACAATTTAAATCCTTAAATCTATGATCCGATCTACAATCGCATTTTATTAATTAAAAACAATGAATCATACATTAAATTATACTACCTCTCAACTCAACAAATTCAAGCAAATTAGTAGGTTTAGCAAACCTTTTCAATAGTTGCACGACCCACAAATGCACTTTGACTTGTGACTGATCATGCAAATGTGAAAAAAAGAAATTTCACTAACGCGAATATTTAAGGGTTAATATGATGAACTATCAACATCTATATCATTTAAACTACCTTAGATGTGGGGACTGACATCCATGGTTTGTATTTTAAATGATGTACAGGGTGCCGCAGCTATTTGAGAACAAAATGACATAAAGTTCAAAAAATGAATATACAACAGAAAAATAACATTTATTACAATTTAAAATTTTACATATATTAACACGTACATAAAGG
>MQRK01250834.1:4329-17586 GCA_001938485.1 Girardia tigrina
AACCGTTACCATGGTTACAACCGCCTTGGATCACTGTATCCGTTGCTAATGAAAAACGTCCCTTGGTTACCGTTACAATGGTAACCGTGACCTTGGTTACCGTCACCAAGTGAACCGGAACGGTTGCTGCCTATGCTATGGTAACTATACATGTTTTCAGACAGATTTTTGATATTTTGCTTCCTTCACCTTATATACCCTGTACACTGTGAGCATTCTGTACACTGTGAGCATTCTGTACACTGTGAGCATTCTGTACACTGTGAGCATTATATACACTGTGAGCATTCTGTACACTGTGAGCATTCTGTACACTGTGAGCATTCTATATACTGTGAGCATTCGCGACCGTTGCTATGGTGATCGCGACCGTTGCCATGGTAACCGTGCGCGGTAACTGGTTGCGTTGCCATGGTTACGGCGTTCTGGACCACCCCCCCCGGGGGGGGGTGGTCCAGTGGTCCAGAACTCTCATTTTTCCCCTACTCACACACACACACTACTGTCCATTATATAAATGACACAAACAAAATGATTCTCTCTCTCTGTCTCTATTGAGTTGCTACTGAATATGTACGCAAATGCAATAATAATCATTAAATTACATCCTTTCATTATATCCTTCAACGTTTACATTTTAGTCATTGTTGATTTTTATTTCATAAAGTACTTCAGTTTATACAAATTTGCCTGGGTCTGGCCAGACCCAGATTTGTCATTTAGCTAGTATTATGTTGAATCTAGTAAAACCAAATACACGAAATGAAATTCTTTTTGGTAAAATACAGCTTTCAGCATAATGTGGAAAACTCATAAAATTTTACTTTTTTAGCAAACTCTTCCTGAGATATACGACGTGACAAACATTCCTTGGGTCTGGCTAGACCCAGGTTCATCATTTAACCGTTAAATAACAAAAAATGTTTTTATACTTGTAAATGGTTTTTGTGTGTTTTAGTGCTCTTGTTTGAGGGATCGTACAAAGGAACTCTAACGCTTTCTATATGGTATAGTGACATTGGGAACGAAGAAATTGGTAAAAGTAGTTGTTATATCATAATCGACCTCGTGGAAAATCGTTGTTGAAAGTGAAATTGGAAATTGTTGCATATCTGATAAATATTTGACCGATAATTGATAACAATTGTTGAAAAAGGATTGTGCGTCTTTCATATTCGACATTTCATTGAGATATGAAGAAACATTTTTGAACAAAATCTCATATTTGGAATAGGTAAAAGATCGTTCAATGTATTATTATTGTTATACAATGCCGTAGGTAAATCAACATAAAATAATGCTCTTTTTACATCAAACACAATACTGACATTGGAATATGATTTAAAAAATTTTATTACAATAAAAAAGTATAACAAGAGAAGGGTCTCAAAGGACCACAGAAAGAGGATCCCTTTTAACTAAAGCGAAGTTAAGTGTCCATAGTTTGAATCCGTTCCAGGATTGAGTTTCCATGGAACTTGAGCATTGGTTAAAACAGTTGATGTTGTGTTTCGCCCAAGTCGATGCGTAGTATTTGATATTTGATATTACACATCGTCTTCGAAGGTTGTTGATTGCGATGTCAGACAGCTTTAGATCTTGGAGCACTTCATCATTCTTCTTTGGCCAGGAGCAGGGACAAGCAACGACTATTGTCCCTAGATGCACACCCCAACCTGCAAATTTAGCTTTATCTTCGGCTTCAAGGGATTCGTATTTTGCCTCATTAAACTGTCTGGCAGACTTTAGACTCTCCGTCTCATCGTATGGCGTTTTGATATCGATTAGCCATAGAATTTTTCCACCAGTGTTTTTGACTTGTAGATCAATTCTTTTGCTGGATGAGGAAAAGTTACTTTGCTCATCCTTTAGTATCTCGTAATAGGTGAGTTCAAAGTCTATGGCTTCGATAACCAGATTAACTACGACATTATGGCGTGCATTTCATCATACATAATAGCCAACTTCCATGGACATGAACACATTTTTTTGTTATAGAAATTAATCGTAATATATTGAACGCATTACGTTCCATGTTATTTTTATTTATTAAATTTTAGAGTGATTATATATATGCCATCATATTCTCAATGCTTCGTGAATATTCCTGTTTTCGAAATCTGTGACAAGTTAAGCAATAACTTATTCCACGGTTAACAAAGTAAATTCCAAAAACCGTTAATGGCATTCTCGGAAAAAAAGTGGACTTTGAAGGTCATTTTTTCACTATGCAAGCTTGATAAAAGATCCGATGAAAATAACTCTTTTTTGTTTATATCTCAGTTAATGGGTCAAATTTCATGGGGTGCGTAAAAACATCTGGTGAAATAACAACTGACACCTGCTCCCTGAAAGAAAATTAAGAAATTATCAATAAAATGAATAATCATTCTCCCAGAAACGCATCATTGTCCAAACACATGTTTGTATTATTGATTATTACAAAGCCGAAGTCATTTTTAAAAGCTTCAAAAAAAATTTTAATAAAAATTTTGTAAAGGGTTTGACCCTCACATAAATTGTATTATTTGATCCAATGTATTATATGAACCTTGTAAAAAATTGTGATTTATGTTATAAATAAATAATTTCACCAATAAATTTCCTCAAACTTCATAAACTCGGTAATAGTCGATGATTGAGGAACTGTTGGAAATTAAGAAACACAATTAAAAAATATATACAGGTTTGTCAACTAAGTTTTTTTCAGAAAATAACAAAAACTATCAAATATAATGTCAAATCATTCATCATCATCAGCCAAGTGTTCAAAATAGCAGCCATTATTGTCAATGCAACGTTGCCAACATCCTGGCAACTTATTGTTACCATTCTCGAAGAAGGATCCGGCCTTGGTGTTCAACCACTCCTGAAGTTTCTCCTGAACCTCCTCACGAAATGCACAGTTCTGACCTTTCAAAGCTCCTTTCAAAAAAAATTTCATATCACTTTCATTGGTGAAAATAGATAGTAGTCTGAAGGATCCAGATCCGGTGAATATGGGGGATGTGGCAGGATGTTTAGATGCATTTCTGCAATCTTGGCCTGGGTGAGATGTGCCGTATGGGGACATGCGTTGTCCTGAAGAAGGTACAGAAAGCCGTCCATGGTTTTCCGTCGTCGTTTTACCAGGATAGCTGTCTTCAGCTTTTCCAGCAAACTGCAGTAGTATGTTGCCGTCATGGTTTTTTCATTTTCTAACACATCCATCAAGATCACACCTTTCGAATCCAAGAAGACGGTATCCAAATGGTTCCTCGTAGTTAACCTCACTTTGGATTCTGTAGCAGGTTCATCGCCACTTCCACGCCAAGATTTGTGAGTGTATGAGGATTTATTCTCCCAGAATACCCATATCTCATCCACAGTCACTATACGGTGCAATAAATTTTTTCTGCGGTACATAGCAAGCAGTTTGTCACACACAGACACTCTCTTTTCCTTAGCAGTTTCTGTTAAAACATGTGGAACCCACACGTTGGTGAGGTAACGTTTGTTCATTTTCATGAGATTCTGACGCACTGCTTCGTGGCTAATTACAATTTCTTGGCCAATGAATCTCGTTGTGGTAAATTTGTTTTCTTCTAGAATTCGTTCTATATCTGCAGCCACCTCATAAGAAGGTCGGCCACTGCGAACTTTTTTATTTACCTCGAAGTTACCGTTCTCGAATTTCTTTACCCAGTTGTAACATGTACGTGACGTAGTTATTCCTTCTTCCAGTGTGCTTTTATCTCTTTTGCAAAGTCTACAGCTGATAATTTACGCTTCCAACAATAGAAAGTAAGCTTTCTCACGTCTTCTCTGTTGAAATTCATAGTTTACTTTGAAAGATGGCAAAAATATTGTAATATCGTATTACTCTAAATAAACAATTTTTAATTTATTGCATTTTTTATTATGTAAACTGAAATAAATATTAATAAATTTTTGATAATTATAATGTGTATTAATCATACAATATGCACACCAAATTTGAATTTCTTTGCGGTCATAGATCTCCAGATACAACGACAAATGCATTGGAAAAAACTTAGTTGACAACCCCGTATATAAAATTAAGTCTCACGAGATTGCATCCAAATTAACATACATATTGTCTTAAAATTTATACTAAAAACCTTCATGACAATTAATTTAATCAAATCACTGTTATTATAAAGTTTCATAATAAATTTGTAAAAATAGACCAATAATTGTTTAGAAATTATTTTATTTGTTAAATAATTTAAAAAACAAGTGTTTATTAAAAGATGACAAGTTCGAAAGACAAATAATGTTTTTTCTGGTAAACTTAATTAACAAAAAGATTTATCATCAGATTTATGAACTAATTATTCGATTCACCGGTATATAAATTCAAAGATGATGATAATATAATAACTTGCTAAATAATGTGATTATCAGTTGGCTGGTTAAATTATGACTTTACGGGAATACGTTACAAGACATACTGCCAATAGTTTTCAAAATATTTAAACCAAATTTCTAAATTAACAATTTAATATCGCAATTGCATATTTTTCCTATGATCGAAGGAATAACACTCTTATCTTCTTTTCGGCCACGTTCTTCAAATTTTTATAGAGATTACGATTTATATGTTTCTGATACATTGCTCAACCTAAGTTTCGTACAAATGTGCTGGTCTGATGCCAAGTCTTGGTAATATGGCCGATGCAATACCATTTTAATAGAATTCAGAAATGTTGCCATTGCAGCTGACTTGTATGTCGGTTAATTTTCCTGAAGGCCCTATAATATTACATACTTCTAAAATAATTTCGTTCTTTTCAATAAATTTGATGTGAAATAAATCATTCGTATCCCATAAAATTATGACCACTTTTTTATTGGTCATCAAACGAAAATTAACTTTTTTGAGCTTAAATTTTGAAGAACTAAACAGTGTTTCAACAGTTCTTTGGTGTTTAATGAGGTCCCTATGTTGCCCTAGTGACTGACCAGTGGTAGCTGAGTCACGGTGTTGTTGCTTCAATCGGTGCTGGGCCCATTTTAAATTTTTTATTAAGTCATTGAAATTGGTTTTGATTCAGCTCCTTCGCAACAAGATACTTTCTTTTTTTAAGGTTCATAAGACAATACAACAATAAAAATATATTCAAATTCAATAATACTTCGCTCAAAACCAACTCTGTTAAATTTATAATCAAATAAATCAGATTACAATACATTTTGTTTTTTTTAAATCAAAATTCAAACAATTTATTTTTCAAAATCTCAAAATTTAAAATTTTGTTTAAGAAAAACTTTCGATTCAAAAAATTCGTTTTTTAAAATTGAATAAATCAAACGGAAATTCATAATTGTAAACACCAAAATAATTTTGAATGATTTAAAATCACTCCACCATGAAGCTCACTCTGATTAGTTGACCAATCAGAGTCAGCCATTTGACTTAATCACTTCGTTCTCTATATTGGATCAGATATACTCAATTGAAAAACAATCGGTTATGATAATAACATTCAGCAGTTCAGTCAATCTTTTACAACCAGACAAAGAATCATATTCTATTTATCTGTTGTTTTCAAAAACAAGTATCTTTTAACTTTACTATATATTTTTGATATTACAATTTTATTCACTCAAATTCATTTATTCAAATTATATATACTAGGATAGTCCTTATTTTTCAAGTTTGGAATTTTCAACCTCCCACTCTTTTAATAGTGGGAACTAAAAATACAAAATATATTTGCAATTAGTACACAATTAAGGTATGCTCAATTCA
Source organism: Girardia tigrina (assembly GCA_001938485.1). Taxonomy (NCBI): domain Eukaryota; kingdom Metazoa; phylum Platyhelminthes; order Tricladida; family Dugesiidae; genus Girardia; species Girardia tigrina. Next base: position 10,085 of record MQRK01250834.1, read on the forward strand.
ACGAAGGTTTGAAGATAATTTGCAGTTTGTATAATTTTCATTTGATTTTCCTCTACTGAAAGGATTTTATCTTGAGAGTCAAATGTCTAACCGTGACGGACACGATGTTTTACGATACAGTAAAGCAACAGCTTTTCACAATAAATATCGGATTGAAATAGTTAGAAACGGGCACGTCTTGTTTTGGGATGTGAACTCTGGAACTTTGTAATAATAAATAGTTAATGTATTTGCAAGTATTTGGAAAATTGTCACTATGATGAATGTTTGAATTGTTTGTTGCTTTATATTTTGCATGTTGTGTTTCGGATTGTGTCTCTCCTACCCAGATGGCTGATTAGTATTTAATTTGATTACTACTTATTTAAAATAATTTAATTTAATTCTAAAGTATAAATATTTTATATATTTTTCAAATGTAATATTTAAATTTTCGAATGTGATATTTAATTTTTAATGTAATTTAAAATTTTAATATATTAATTTAATTGGTACTTTTTTATAAATATTTAGATTTGAATTTAACCAATTAGAGTTTTGATAAATAATTAATATTAAAAATATTTTCCATTTGTTTTTAAAAATTAGGATGAAACTCAGAAATATATTTATAAAGAAAGAATGTTGAATAGCGAAAGTAGTTTGAATAACTGTTGTAATGACAATTCTGCTTGTTATATTAATAGATGTTCGAAAAATAATATTGATTGTTAGATATTTTTGGAACGTCTTCAATGTTGTCGATATTAGAAGGCGACATCAGTTTTCGAATTTTATTAATTCACAAAAAATGTCTAATACTTTTCATTTAAACAAATTTAATCGAAATTTATTTTTTTTAAGGAACTATTTTTTTCATAGATCTCAAACCAGTATAATAAAAATAAATAGAGTATTAATATTTTACTTTTTTTTAATTTACGACGATTTAATAATTGCATTTTCTTAAAATAAATTTACGAAATTTTATTATGCTTAACATAAACTTATTTAGTTCTTGATACTTTGTTTGAGTTTAAAATGATACTTTTAATTCAATTATTATTTCAAAAGTTTTAAAAACTTTACCTCAGAATTCCTAAGATTGATGTTGTTAATAGTCACTATGGAACCTTTGTGTAAAATAGAACAGTGAACAATTCAAAGAAAATATTTTCATAGTTAGAAAAGCATCAACGGTTAAGGCCCAACCTAGACAAGTTGCACTCTACTTTCAATATTTCTCTCATAAAAATTAGTTTTATTTGATAAAAATAGTTTTAAAATATTAGATACTGTTACAAATGCTAGCCAAGCATACACTGTACTTTAACTATACAAAAGATAATTTTTTGTTTTGAAGGGTCGTGTTTTTATAGCCTCATGTTCTATTTAGCTGAAGCGCGTGTTAATTTACTAAAAAAAGTGACTTGCTTAATACAACATACTAAGTAGGATCTTATCCTTTCCTAGATTTATTTTAATCAAAATATTTCAATTTTTAGCGCAGTCTACCATTTATGACCACTTTCAAATACGTTGAGCATGCCCTATAAGTTCACTGATCTCACCCATTTTTGATCAAAATAGTTTTCTAGTAACGGAGTACTAGATGAGAGGATGGGAGTTAATTAAACTTTAAAAAACATTTTTGATTTATATATAAGGGTACCCTAATATATACGTCTATTCAAATTATAAAGGCTTTCATTCATTTTAGAAAGACTTTAGACTGGGCTTTGTTTTGCACCACAGGGAGTGTTTATGTTTTTCTAATAAAAATATATCTAAACTTACTTATTACAAAATATGGGTCAGGGATAGGCGTCCCAGACATTGAGAGTTAACTAATTAGTTAGAAAAAGTAACAATTTTTAGTTTTAGTTATTGATTATTTTTATGCATCTAATTTTTCAATTTTCGTTGTCTCGATATCTGTAAATCGAAAATTGAAGAAATATGATAGAAATAACTCCGGCTAGTTCAACGTTTCAAACTACTTTACTTGATATTAACAACATCAATATGATATTTTAAACATTTATTAACATGACAAGTAGAATTATCAGGACAACAATTATTCCAACCGCATTCACTATTCGACATTTTTTTGATTAATAAATTTCTAAATTCATACTAATTTTTTCTTTAAATGAAAGATATTTACTATTAATTATAAAGATTCTAATTGGTTTAAATTAAATCTAAATATTTTTTAAATGATACATATTCAATTAATACATTAAAATTTTAAATTACATTAAAAATTAAATATTACATTCCAAAATTATTGTAAATCTTTTTACTTTAAAATTAAATTAAATTATTTTAAATTAGTATGAATCAGAGAATATACCAATCATCCATCTGGGTAGGAGAGATACAATCCGAATCAACGTACAACGTACACAATATCAACAAACAATTCAAAACATTCCCCATACTTGATATCATTAAATAACTTCAATATAAGTTTTACATTCTCAATCGATTAATTTTTAGTGAAGAATATAGAGTGAAAATTAGTGTTGTGAGGAATATTTTTGAATGGTGCTTAGTGTATGCTGTTTTAGTATTGTGTTTCTCCCATCCAGATGGAAGATTGATATTTTAAATATTTTAAGACGTCGGATTATTAAATCAATTATTAAAATTTAAAAAAAAAATTTTAAAATTAAATTAATATTTCATAAATAATATTTTAATAAAAATTTTCTTAAAATAAATAAAATTAATTTTTAATTTAAAGTATAAATTATTTTTGTAATAATTAAATTGTAATTTAAATTTGTTCGAATAATAAGACGTTAATGAATATTACTAAAATTATCATTCAAGAACGATGACGAGCTACGCAAGTTTTACGGAGAATTGTTCTAGTGACAATTCAAATTGTGATGCAAATTAATGTAATAAAAATTCAATTAATGTTCTTAATAAGTGTCATGAATCTTTTTGATTGTGTTGCGATCCGGCGTGGAGTCAAATATCTACACAGAGTCACCGATTAATTCAGAATATTAAATATTTGCGACGATTTATATATTTATTAATTAAACAAAATCCACTAACTCTTTAGTTTTACTCGATTGGGTGAGATCAAATCATATAATAGCGAGTGATACTTGGGTAACACTAGTTAATGTTCATCTCGGAGCCTCTGATGACGGTCTCTCGATGAATATTTAAATTTTACCAATTTTTCACTACCCATTGACCCCTCACTAATGTAACAGTGTAACAGCCAAGCTATTGCTCTCAATCTGCAATTAGATGACAATGAACTAAGAGAGTCCTTAAGAAAATTGGAAGATGAAAAATTGAAATCCTGGAAGATTCAAAAGCAATGAAATCTAGTTATACAATAATATTCAAAAAGAGATATAAAATACCAAAGAACGCTTTGTTAAATGTTGTTTCAAAGTCACACCCAATACGTTTTTAACATCAAATTGCAACTTCACACTAAAATAGATTTATTACTTAAATCCAAACCTTAAACGAGTTGGATTGAAATCAGTTAAATCAGGTTTATCAACACATTCAAAATAAATATTATGACCAGTGTGAATCATCTGAATCTATCGCTGGTACCCTCTCATGACTTTAATTGGGTAACACTAAGTAACATCTGAAAGAAAAACATTCGAATAAGTAAATAGACTTAAAACGCAATTTTTACAAAAAGTTTAGTTTTATTTATTTTCTTTAGATATATAATTTTTAAGAATCTTTTTTATCTATAGTTTCTTTTTTTAATAGAAAATATAGTCAGATTTAAAAGTAGATGTATATTTAACAAGCAGAGCGAGCCACTAAAATGTTTCATGGAACTAAAATTATTTGATTGCAATTCACTTAGTGAATTGTCGAAAATTAACATTTATCTTATTTTTTTATTTTATTAACAAATCCTAAGTCAAAATGTTTTCATGGCTAAAATGTATTTTCCATTCAACAATGCACAAATTTTAAATTGTGCACCTCCCACAAATATTATTTGAAAGACTTAAACTACACGCATTTATTATAAAATATACATAATATAAAAATACATGCACTGAGAGAGTCATAAAAGTATACCAAAGTTATTCCAATTAAATCAACAACAATCATAATTTATAAATCATCCTTACACATACCTCAAAAATGAATGACAAAAACCAAACAATAAAAGACATCAGTTAAAAATTACGTTGTTTAAAATTTGAATCTTAAAATATTAATTTTTTAAAAATATTCAATAAATTATAAATGGGCGAGTTCATAATTTTGCTAACCCATTAACTTACTTATTAATCGGATATCCTCATTTTTATTTAAATCATACAATGGTCACACCTCAAATTTGATAGTTTATAACATAATTAACATTTATTGAATTTAAAAACTTTTAAAATATGTGAGGAATGTTTTGAATTGTGTGTTGATATTGTACATGTTGTAAGTTGATTCGGATTGTGCCTCTCCTGTACAGATGGATGATTGATATTTTCTTTGATTCCTACTAATTTCCTACTAATTCCTACTGTATATTAATTAAGCCATATGTTGGAGAAAGAGTGTTAAATAATGTAAAATTAAATATGCCATAAGAACTTTATTATCTTATTATTAAATTACAAATTATATTCAATATCAGTATATAATAATTTACTATGTGGTTTTAAATATGGGTTGAAAGTGCCGTGGTTGAAAATGTACATAGGTTGAAAGGGCCTACTACCAAGCAGGAGATATATGGATTTTTCCTTCCTTAAAAGATTTGATATTTTTTGTATTAATGAATGGAAGAACCTGATTCTGTTGTGTATACCAAAAATGGCAATTCAAAACCTCCATCGAAGAAGTTGTTTAATTTATGGGTCGGAGAATATTTGAATACATTGAAAATAAAAACCATAAAAAATAAAAAATATCCTCAATCGAACTATGAGGATTGGCACATAGTGATGCATGATGTGTATGGTAAAAAGTTATGCGAGGCTTGCACTGCTTCAAACCAGAGTGAAAGATTCCCCTTAGAGTCTTATTCTGTAGAAGATGGAAATGATCAGGATGTAGAGTGTTTAGATGATTAGGATGATGTGATATTTTTATGTCGTTAATGAATAAATTATTATTGATATTTTAAATTCTGGACTTCTTAATGAGAATTGAAAACACCAAATATTATCAAGACCCAAATAGTATTACTAAATTTTAAAATTTTTAGTGATACTATTTGGCGATATCAGTTATTATTTATTAATTTTTAAACATTTGATACATCATTTATTTCAATCACAATTTGGATCATCTTTATGACAATCTGTAATAGTACCTTGGCTCAAATTCTTCAATCAATGTTTAATACTTCTCATCATAAATCTAAACTAACTTGAAACAAATTATTTTATTTAAAATATTTACTTTAAATGTTATTCGTTAAAATAAAATTACTATTTATTTTCATTTAAAAATATTAATTTAATTTAATTATTTAAAAATATGCAAAAAATAAACTTTACAATAAATTAAAATTTTGAATATTAAATCTAAATTTGAATAAATCATTTTCAGATTATAAGCATTAAAATATTAATCATCCGTCTGATTAGGAGAGACACATTTCCAAATCAACACACAACATTCGAACATGCAAACGATACACAAAACAGCAACATTCCGAATATTCCTCACAAATATAAATGGTGATCCATAATGTCCTATGACTTCTGTTTTTTAAAATCTTTTGTAGTTTCTCATTATAACAGGAAACAAAACTTTTCCAATGCAAAACAGTACAATTTAAACATCAAAAGGATCCACATAAAGACCATTTTTCTGCGCTCAAAGGCACAGTCGTCGAAATGTACGTTTATTAATAGCATTAAATGTGGTTTTAGAGATGGTTTAAAATTCCATCTTAATGACGTTCTTCAATTCCTCGACATTGGCATTCTTTTGGGCAACAATTTTTGGCTTTATGATTATGTCATTTGCCTCCAATTTAGGAAAAACAGGTTGCAAAGTATGGTGATGAAAGATTTAACAGTAACTTGATAAGTATAGAAATAATGGCAAATGTGATGCTTTGCAGACATGGCTGCCCAAACCATGAATGATGAAGGATGTAATAAGGGAGAACAAAATATTTCATAAAATAAAATTCTAAAATAAAATTCATTTTATTTTTTAATCAAAAGACAGGTTCATGACATTATCAACGGTGTCAATTCACTTTTCAAAAGAATATTTTAAATGATAATAATTTATTATTCAATATTTTCGAAAAGGTTTGTTGGATTCACAAATTGGCCATTTGACTCTTTATCAATTGTTGCGCAACTGCAAGTATGATGAAGTCCATTTAAGAATATCAGAGATAATAATTATGACATAATGTTTAAACAGTTGTATTTAATAAAGTTAAAATATTAATAGAAGATTATTTTAACAGGTTACACCGATTGGCCCTTTTATCATTTACCTTAAAACTTTCATCAACACCTCACACATTTTTACCTGTTTTCGCAAAAAATATTTTCATTTTTCTGGACAAAAAATTGATATTCTATAAATCTGCAATTTCTAACTTGAAGAAATAAAAAAGGACTTAAGTAACTTATTTAAATTAAGAAATAAATATTAAAGAAATAATATTATATTTTGTAATATACCAAAAATATGTTTTATTCCTCCTTTAGATAAACTTCATAGATGTTGGACTTATGGATCATCTTGCAAACTATTTATTTTGGATAGTTAATATATCGTATAAATTATATAAAGATCTTTTTATCGTTAATTGAATTTTGAAATTACAGTAAATTTTGATTGTATCCTTCTTTGTTTAATCTTACAATATTAACAATACTCAGAGAGAGCCCAAAATTTTTTTAATAGAGGAAATCTATGACAGACTGAATGAAGGTAAAAGTAGAAATTAATTATACTTTTAAGATTATAAAACCTCTAAAATATTTTTTAAAGAACATTCTTTTCTTGATCTCTCCTTTGCAATGGTTCCCCATTGATTTTGAGTAGATTAAGACATCATCTAGGTATATTATATTACTCCAGAGAATACCATATCTTCAAATAATAAATTCATCATTTACTGAAACGTTCCGGGTGCTGTTGAAAGTCTAAATGGTACACGGTTAAAACAATACTGTTGTGTTCTTGTGCAAAACGAGGTTTTATCTTGTAAAATTTCATGCAATGCTACTTGCTGATATTGTTGCGTTCCCCTCTTTACACAACATTTTTGTTGACTCAGAGCCCCCAGTCGTTTTCTGAGTTTAAAGACAACTCGTACGTACGCAATTTGTATTTCTCTCGACAATTCCATCAGTACTCCCTCGTTACTCAGGGGAACGGACGCGCCTCCTCCATGCATATCAACAAGTTGTTTCAGAACTTCACGCCATTTCTGTTTGTCATTTTTAATTTGTTTTTCAACTTCCTTATCTATCAACCTACTTTATGAAATCCAATGTTGCATTTCCTTCAATTTGGTGAAAGATGTTAGTAGGGAG